>BQNB010012064.1:0-77537 GCA_026074375.1 Tanacetum coccineum
AACGTCCCATCACTAAACTTGTAAAGCTCATTCAGCCTCATCAGTTTTCTTTGATCATTTCTGTCTCTGTAGACAACTGATCTTGGCTTAGGGACGATCGTATAGTCTTCTTTGAAGTAATAGTCGGCTGCATCCCAATTAGGACGTTCAAGGTTGATCTTTGTTTGATAACTTTCAATCCCGAGCTATAAGTCTCCCACACGATTCCTGATCACCAGGTTTCTTATCCACATGTTGACTGCCGTGTGAAGACTAGTCTTGTCTGTCTTGGGGAGATGGTTGAGCTTTTCTTAAATATTGAGTAAGAAAAAATTGACATTTTTATTGTAACGACGATGTCGTCACGTTGTTCTGTTGATCAGCCTGTAGTCAATATCTCTTATTCTTCCTCCAACAAAGCTTTCCAGACTTTGATAGATCCTTCTGATCTGTAGTCTTTTCTCGATTGCAGTGATGAAGTCTTTGCTTCTTCTCTTGTCATCCTCTGAGCCCTTATTGTACTCGAATCTTCTTTGAAGTAATAGTCGGTTGCATCCCAATTTGGACGTTCAAGGTTGATCTTTGTTTGGTAACTTTTAATCCCGAGCTGTAAGTCTCCCACACGATTCCTGATTACCAGGTTTCTTATCCACATATTGACTGCTGTGTGAAGACTAGTCTTGTCTGTCTTGGGCAGATGGTTGAGCTTTTCTTGAATATTGAGTAGGAACAGATCTTCAAAATCATTTGGATGAAGATTTTTGAAATCCTTTTCTGAGATCTTGTACTCTTGGTAATCAGCACGTCGTAGAATTATCTCTCTTAGGTAGTTGTATCCGTATTTTTCGAATACCTTGACACTGATCACACTGAGAATTCGCATCTGCGATCTGACTGCTTTACGATCAGAGGACTCACTGTGTTTGTTGATATAGAATTCCTTCCTCCTAAACCACCAGTGAGTTATGCCATAGACCGCATTGATGTCATATTTTGTCACTGCCAGAAGTCTTTCCTGTCAAGCACTGGTTGATTAAGGACAGAATTGCCCTCCATGGTTGATACACATAATTCACCCTTATGTTGGAGACAATTTCTACAGGTTCAGGATACCCCAGCTCATTAACAAAATCAATGACAGTGTTACCAGACGGAGGCAACTCAAATGGATGAGCTGGGATGACCGGAGTAATTGCTAATGCCTTTCTGAGAAGATCAGCACTTAGATCGAACCATTGTTCATCAACCTGACAACTATAAACCCCCGTCTTCTCGTTATATTTCATTGTGTTCCAGAACTGTTGCAGGTAGATAGCCGGAACATTTGCTGAGGCAGTGAATGCTTGGAAGAAATTGGTATTACTCAGGATGTCCACTGATATCTGAAAGATGGGGTTCTTTTGAATCTTTTGTGCATTGAAAAGTAGGTTGCTTTTCCCGATTGTTAACCACTGAGAGCGAGGTACAATCTGCTCATCTGTTCTTGTAGGAGGTTGAGCGGGAACATTTTGTTCTGCCATCGTATTCTGCAAAAGAGCATTTAACAAAGAAGACAAACATTGCAGAGAAACGAAGTTAGAGAGAACTTCAGCATTGATTAAGGTCATGTCATTCCATGATTGATTAAACATAGAGGTAACTCTGGTTTGATTAAAATCTACTAATTATCCAACAGGATCAATTACTTGTTAACTAAGCCCTGATGGGGTTTAGAAAAGCAACTGGGTCATTCGAATGGGCCTTGATAGATTATTGGGCTCAAATGGGTCAAAATATGAAATTTAGCCCAAACCGCCGCTAGGCAGAATGCCAACTCGCCGTTAGGAGAATTGAGCAAACCGCCGCGAAAATATAAAAATATTCGACCAAACCGCCGAGAGACGGCGGTTTACCTGCTGGATTAAAATAATAGAGAAATTATGGCAACCCGCTGTTTGTCAACCCGCCGTTTAGGCAACTCGCTGTTGTCAACCCGCCGTATGAAAACTCGCTATTGTCAACCCGCCGTTTAGGCAACCCGCTGTTTAGGCAACCCGCTTTTTAGGCAACCCGCTGTTTTTAGGCAACCCGCTGTTTTTAGGCAACCCGCTGTTTTTAGGCAACCCGCTGTTTTAGGCAACCCGCTGTTTGAACCAGCGGGTTGAGTATTTTATCAAAAACTAATAAAATATTCAACTCGCTACCTAGAAACTAAGGCAACTCGCCGTTCGGACTGTTTTCTAAAATTCAAGCTCCGCACTTCCTTTGTCTAACCTAATCACATCCTAAGGCATTCCTAGGCTATCCAATGCCTAAGACACTCATTACTCCCGACTTTTTCTTTCTAAACGGCAAACCGCCATTAAGAAACAAGGGCAAGACTTTCATTAATGTTTGGGATATAAATCCACACATCAAAACTTATTCTTATATACCTAATGAACAATTCCCAGCATCTAACGCACACCTTACAACACTACATTGGTTTTCTTATGTACCCCGACCCTAGATCTATTTTTCTACAATTTTTTACTGTGTTTTCGATCGATTCCATTGATATACACACATAATAAATGATATAGATAAAGGATCTATGATTACCTTTGCGAGAAACCCTCGAAATCGGCGATTTGAGAAATCGTTCTTGGCGGCGAGTTGCGTGAGTGTGTGTGTGTGTTTTTTTCTTTGACTGGTTTTCGAAATGTTTGACCAAATGGCAACTCGCCGCCCTTTTTATACTTCAAAGTTTGAAACTTGGCAGATTTAGTCCCTTTGGTTTCCATCTTCTTTTATTTCTTGTTTTAAGTATTTCTAAGGCTTTTCTAAGATTAGTCAATTGGCCAACTTAGTCCCTATTGGTTAATAAGGCTAGGAAACAAAGAGCAAATGCTTTTTAAACCCTAAACATTACAACACTAGATAACTTTGGACCTTTGAGTTAAAATTAATTAACTCCCCTTCAAATATTAACCCATTAGAATACCACAACCATCTTATACTTACACTTCTATAGCAACCAACAGTCTTTTATAACCCCAACCCCTTAGATTTTTTCACATTCACTCTCCCCCTCAAACAACGACCCGGTTTCTACTGAAAGAGCTGTAGTCGTTGATTGAGATGAAAAGATCAGGCGAACAGCTCCCCCATCACCATTGTATTACTATACTCCCATAAAGCATGGATGTAAAGTAATCCATGCCCAGACATTAAACCGGGTTGCAATTTGAAGTAATTGCAAGCCTTTTAGTAATTCCAAATGACTTAAAATATTTCCTAAGTATTTTATTAGACTTAATATTAAATAAGTTTAATTAATATATATACGAAGGCATTTGGTTTACTCATCCTCTCCTTCTTGAAGACGTTTGAGAGTTTCAGTGGTCAAACTCTTCATGCCTAGGCGTGGAAGAAGAAATTCGAACCGTTCTCTTGTAAGCTCTTTGTGAGAATATCTGCAAAGTTTGATAATTCCGTTCTACGAAGTAGAGTATGGGGGGGGGGGGGGGGGGGGGGGGGGGGGGGGGGCTAAGCAACAAAACCACTCTATTTTCCACTTGCTCTCGGATGAAATGGTGCCGTATGTTAATGTGTTTGGAGCGAGAGTGCTGGACGTTGTTGCAGCACAGAGCAATAGCACTTTTGTTATCAAGGTACAGAGGAATTTTATTGAAGTCAAATCCGTTAGTCCTTTGAGCTGGGATCAGCATCCAAAGGATTTGAGCACAACATCCAGAAATGGCGATGTATTCAGCCTCTAGTAGTTGATATTGCCGTGCTTCGTTGTTTCTTGATGAACCAGCTAACCAATCTATCTCCAAGAAACTGAGCACTTTACCCGACGTAACTCTCTTCTTGAATCTTGACACCCGCATGATCCGCATCTGCATTAAGCTGTTAGGGACATAGGCGTTTGTCTTTTCGATACCATAGTCCATGTTAATGGTTCCTTTCAAGTACCGAAAGACACTTCGAAGCTTCAAAGTGCTTTTTGGTACATTAGCGGTGATATCTACACACAGCCAAAACAGCGAATACAAGGTCGGGTCTACTGGCTGTAAGGTACATTAGGGAGCCAACCATTCCTCTAAATCGAGTTTGGTCAACTGGAATCCCCATGAGATCCTCGTCCAGTTTCAATCGATCACCATTGGTTTTTTTTGGGGTATCGACAGGTCAGAGAGATCCATATCACCATATTTCTTTTAGGTTACGAGAGCATACTTTCGCTTGGTTTAATAAAGATGCCATCCGGGACTTTGAGAACTTTGAATCCTAAGAAAAATGACATTTGTCCCATCATCGACATCTAAAATTTGAAGCTCATCTCTTTGGAAAATATGTTTACAACGCATTATTATAACTGTTGAGGCCAAAAATGAATGTCCATCTACGTAATATTTGAACAAGTAGAATGTGTTTTGCCCTGATTTTGCGTGTGAATAACGTTGGATCCACCGGTACCCTTGAAGAAATTGTTTTGCCATCAGGAACTTAAGAGGGTGTCATAATACCACGCCTTAGGTGCTTGCTTAAGCCATACAGAGCCATCTTCAGGCGATATACGTGAGTAGATAACCTGGTCTTCCAAATCCTTCAGGTTGACTGACAAAGACTTCTTCTTGAAGATCACCATTCAGAAAAGCAGTTTTGACATCCCATCTGATAGACTGATCATATTCTTGGTTGCGGCATTTGCAATGAATATTCCTGATTGGCCTCTATCCGTTAAGCAACTAAGGACAAAACGATTTCTACAAAATCAATACCTTCCCTCTACCTAGACGATATCCCTTTGCAACTAACCGAGCCTTTATTTTCAGTACATCACCAATTCATCAAAGCTTTACTTTGGTAGATTCCCACTTGAGAGCGATAAACCATAACATTAGATAGGGCGAGGTACAAATTCCCATACCTTCAAGTCGAAACAAATTCAATGAATTTCATCTTGCATGGCTTGAAACCAGCAGTCTTCTATCACGGCCATTTTTGAAGTTCATAGTGTTCGACTCTGGACATTTAGTATTAAAAAGCACCACAAAGCACGATGCTAACAGTTTTTTCTCTGGTTGATACAGGACGAGAGGGATTGCCAACAATGTTATCCAGAGGATGATCTTTGGTCCATCTTCTGAGATGATCTGGAGGGTAGTTAACTTGGTTGGGTTCCGCTGCATTAACATTCCCAGATGATGATTGTGCCGAACCTGGATCTCCAGTAACCTAGTAACAGGGTTAACTGAGGGATGAAGGGTAGCTTGAGTAATTGGGGTGTCTTCGATAGTGGGTCCAACTGCAACATCATGATGAATGACTGGAGGTTGTATTCCAGATGATGACGGTGAATAACTTGTTGACGGTGCATCTTGAGCAAATGTTGTAGACACAGATGTACCTGGTGGAACAACTTGAGCGTTAACAGCAGTAGCAGAAGGTACTGGTTCATCGACTCTAGTTACTTCAAAGTATTCATCGAACATAGGTTGAAATAATAACTCCAGATCTTTATCCGTCGGTAGAACATAATTGGTTGCATGGACCTGATTAGGTATGAGCCCTGAACTGAATTGTCCAGGCGTCATCGACATAGGCTCGGGTCCTGAACTGATGTGTACAGGAGCCATTGACTGATGCAGCTCATCGAATGTGACGTGGATTGTTTCCATTATTCGACGGGTTCTTTTGTTGTAGATTCGAAAACCCTTCCTGCTGGGAGCATAACCAACGAAAATCCCAATGTCAGCTTTGGCTTGCAATTTACCTAGATCTTCGCTATCATTTGTAGGATAGCACAGAGCACCAAATACTCAAAGAAATGAAAGATCAGGCTTATTATCATGCACAAGCTCATATGGGGTTTTGTTGTGACGAGTATGAATTAGGGATCGATTCTGTGTGTAACAAGCAGTAGCGACAGCTTCTGCCCACAGAAACATCGGTGCTTTTGAGAATATCAGCATTATACATGCTGCTTCCACAAGTGTACGATTTTGTATTTCGACAACACCATTTTGTTGAGGAGTTCTCAGAACAGACTTTTGATGAAATATGCCAACACCTTCATAGTATTTAGACATAACTTGGTTGACAAATTCCGTGCCATTATCTGTTCGGATGTATCTGACTGTTTTGTTGAGACCAACTTGTATTTGCTTAAGAAAGTTGATGACAAACTCTGGAGTTTCATCCTTTGATCTCAAAAACTTTACCCATGTGAATCTAGAATAGTCATCCACGATGACTAAAATGTATTTCTTCCCATTAATACTCTGTACTCTAATTGGACCACATAGATCCATGTGAAGGGTATAAAGAACTTCCATATTGGTGTTTTCATTTTTGGGTTTGTGGGAGTACTTCTTGATTTTTCCAAGTTGACAGGCTGAGCAAAGATGATATTTTTCAAACTTCAATCTTGGTAAACCTCTAACC
This sequence comes from Tanacetum coccineum, assembly GCA_026074375.1. NCBI lineage: Eukaryota > Viridiplantae > Streptophyta > Magnoliopsida > Asterales > Asteraceae > Tanacetum > Tanacetum coccineum. The sequence continues at coordinate 6,394 of BQNB010012064.1, forward strand.
AGATCTTTTCGAGCAAGATCATTGATTGTGCCGAAGTTTAAATGGTTTAAACGACGATGCCACAACCATGATTTGATCTTGGATGCTTTTGACAGCAAGCATACTGGAGAGGACTTCATCATATCATCAATCGATATCGTGTATAAATTGGTGCTACGACTACCTTTAAGTAAGTCAACGCCATTCATATCACGAACAAAGCAAGAATGCTTTCTGAAAGCAATTTCAAGATCAGAATTACAAAATTGACCTACATAGAACAGATTGTGTCCAAGTACTTCCACATAGTATACTCTGGAGATCACACTGTCACCATAAACATAATCTCCATAACCCATGATAACTCCAAAGTGATCATTCCCGAATCTGACTGTCCCGATGAACTTTTCTACGAAGTTCTTGAGCTTTAAACGATTCCCCGTCATATATTTTGAACATCCTGAGTCCAGATACCAAAGGACGACCTGCATTTGAAAACAATCGAGTGTGGAGAGTTTGGAATTTTAGTTCCTCAATTTTTGTTGGGGTCCTGTTGGTTAGCAGATATAATAGTACATTTCACAGGAAGCTTAGTTAAAGGGCACTGTTCTCCTAATGCAAATTTCTTTCCTGTGGGTCTCCATTGATAACCACAATTAAGTTTTCCTAAGGAGAATTTCTTTCTTGTGGGTCTCCATTGATAACCAACATTAGCAAATAGTTTGCCAGTTTCTTTCCAAACCCGCTTGGCCTTTTTCAAACTGTTATCAGATAGTTTGCCTTTCGGTTTCCAAATCTGCTTTCCTTTATTCAAGATAATTTTAACAGTGGGGGTTGCATTCACAGAATTCAAACATTTTAAAACACACATATCATGATTCACATAAATCAAGCATTTGTTACACATTTTGCACACAGATTCAGAATTCAAATTAATTACAACACGCTTAGAGCTAATGCTAGAATCAACTCGATTCACTTTTGTCCAAACAGACTTATTTGTCCTAGGGTGGTCTTCTACAGTCTTCTGATTCACACTTTTAGCTGGCAGGAACCTATTGTTCTTTGTATTGCTTCTAGGCTTTGATCCGCTAGCTTCAGTGGAACTTTTTACTCCTGTAGAAGGAATCACAGGGATATTAGAATGTTGAACTTTCTGGTGTTCTTCGTGTTTCTGTGTGTTACTAGATGAAGTTCCTGGTTTATCATTAAAAGTAACTTGCTTTTTCCTAGTTAAAGGGGTAGAGGGAGCCTTGTTATCTCTTTCATTGAAACTTTTCGGGCAAGTGCCAATCACATATTCTAACAATTCCTGAGATAGTTTAGTGTATTGACAAGCATAATTAAGTGCATTATCTAGTGGTTTAACTACTCTTGCTTCCTCTACAATCTCCCTAACTGTTTCTACACTCTCCTTAAGATGGTTGATATAGTTTAAATGAGCACTCCTATTGTTCTTAAGGGGAGGAGGGATGGGTTTAACATCAATGGCATACATGCCAGGCGCAAGAACTTTTGGTTTGACAGAGTCACTAGTGACACAAGACACTTTGCTTTTCAACTGAGCCTTTAGACTCTCAATTTCATTTAACATGGTAGATGTCTTTTCACTAGTGTGAGCACGCGTAATCTTAATGGAGTCATACAATTCCTTGTAATGTGTTGTTTTGAGCATTTTCTAAGTTCTACTCTAATAAGCATTCAATTTTGTTCAATAAGAGCAGTAACATTCTTTAGCATTATAAGTTTTCACAACTTATGTCATTTCATTTTTGAGACTGAGCTTTCAAGTTTCTAATTGCGTTTTGTCCTTTTCATGAAGCTGTGTTTCTAGAATTTTAATTTCTGAAAAATGAGTCAATTTAGGAAACTATCTGAAAAGTTTGTGAGTTGTTATTTCGAAAGTTTTCTTGAATAGGTGTTGTCTATTTCATTTGCAAATTCAAGGTTGATACTCTCAAGTTTGTTAAACCTCTTATCTGTTACTTCATTAAATCCTTTGATTCTAATTTGTAATTTAGATATCTCAGCTTGTTCAAGATCTAGGAACATGCTGTGATGGTTCAACAGCAATAAACATCATGATTTGATCAAACAATTAGAATTAGATTCTCATTTTCAATGAGAAGGTTTTCCTTTTTAATTTTAGCTCATTGCTTTCATATCATTCTGGTCCACTTTTCGTTATTTCATTTGATCATAGATTTTTCTTTCTTTAACTTCTGTAAAAAGTGCCTTTTGAACTCCTTCAAAGTGTTCTTTAAGAGTTTTGAAAAATGGTATAACTTAGGTGATGTAACATCTTTTTGTTTGTTCAAAACCTCTTTCCCCTTCTATGACACATGTTGGTGTGATTCTCTTTTTGCAAGTTTTGTCAAATTCTGTAAAAAATTATAGAGTGATATAAAGACTTATTTTTACACTCTGACTTTTTGTAGGAAGACCTTGGGGGAACAAGCTTGACAGGTTGTAATCGGGTGGATACTCAGTCAATGCTGAAAGTGGTATTAGACCTGAGGTTTCCAGCCTTTTTGATTTCATTTATCTCTTTGGACTAAAAAATCTGTTCAGGGGTCAAATCTCTTTGTGGTGCAAAGTTCTCTTTCAAGTAATTTGAGGGTGCAATCTTAACTTTCTTTTCCACACATAGAGGGCTTTGCATTTTCCACAGCATTCTTTTCCTAGTTATCTCAGATATCTCATGAGTATCCTCTGAGTCATGTACATGTGGGGGGGAAGTGTAGATTGTTGTGACAAGTAATGACATTATAGTAGAGCTGTTGTGCCTTGATTTGCAAGATTGTGATATAGGATTTTGTTGCCTATTGCTTCCTTGTTCTTTTCATCATTAAACGTTTGGGTTTACATAACATGTGAACCGTTGTCGACAGACTGATCTTGTTTGTTTAATCTATCTTCAATAATTTTTTATTTAGCCCTTCTTATGTCTAAAAAACTCTTAAAGGAATTTGTCTTTTTTTGTTATATCCTTTTTCTGAATGGTTACTCTTTGTCTTTGTCTTATAATGACCAACGTTAGAACTAAGTAGTATTTGTTCTGAATGAGTTTTGATTTTAATGATGTTACTTTATGTATTTTTGTCTGTGATAATTATTATCATTTGTTCATCAATTTTTTGTTCTCTATTTTAATTCATATACTTTGTTGTTTTTCGTACTCCCGACCAGTTCCTTATTATTGCAAGTTAGAAGTCATGAATCATTACTACACTTGTCTGGCTTATTTGCTATTTCTACTTCTTCAACCCTGTTGAACACCCTCTTTAGGCATTTCATTGATAATTGACATTAATGCATCATTTTGTACAGAAGATACATTACTTTGTACACCATTTTCTTCGTATATTTAGCATTAGAGTCAACAACGTAGTTGTGTTGTACATCGTTTTGCATCTCGTGTACTTCATGATACTTATCCATATAATCTATAAATGTATCATGATCTTGTACCTCAAATGGAGTATTCGAGTCATGTGATGGCCCGGCTTCATCATAGATTGGATCTTCAGATGAAAGATTTACCATAAACGTTGGTACTTACATTAGGCGCAATCCAATAACGTCAGATTCGAATGCGTCACATTGATCAGCTTCAAAGATATGATCCATGATTCGTCAATAATATATATATATATATATATATATTATATAAGCAAACACTCAACCAATTATCTTTGCATAAGGAATGGTCAAAAGTTCACCAAAATAAAATATATATGTAACCGGAAGTATGAGTTCCCGGGTCGTTATGTCCCAACGAGGATTGAATGGCAAATCGAATGTGGTTTGTTGCTTTGATGTTTGATTATGATAAGGTATAATGATGGGTTTCTTTTCTACAAATTTAATTATACATAAACGATTAAATAAAAACCTAAAGGAAAGCTAAATAACGTATACCAAAAACGGAACGAAATACAAGGGTACAAAAACCTAAATTTTGCAACATTAAACCCGTAGAACATATTAAAGGCTAAAATAGATTCTAAATGACAAAATAACGAAGTTGTTTTATTTCTTTTTTTTAAAAAAAATTAGACTAAAAACGGAGGTCCTTTGACACAAAAAAAGAGTCAATAAGAAAAACATATGCCTTTATCAAATAAGCTTTCGATGTCTCTTCTAAACCTTTAGCCGAGTTATTTTATTACCACAAGAAACCTTAATTCGGTATTCTAGATAACGCCTCATAAAGGAGATCTGCATATCTATCAACTTCTAAACGTATTTGTGGGAAATACAAGTCAGGAAGGTCAAAAGAGTACTGCTAAGTTGATGGTCAATGTACTGCATGCTTTGCTTTGATAAATGTCCAAAGTTCTGCCTTTATTAATGGAACTTTAAATGGGAATTATTAGTAAACGGTTACATATTATTTATTATTCATGTAATAGTTGTATTAATATTATAAAAGTTACATTAGTGTATTAGTATTAATTAGTATTTTGTCATACAAGATCTATACAAACATTATAGAGTTATTCCTACGTTTATAAATGGATATCATAGGATGGCTTTAGAAAGACACAAGAATAAAGCATTTGTTACGAAGTATTATGAGATAAGTATTATTAGGGATCTGCTATAATTCTTAGGCAAATTCAAGGTGTGCATAATACTATCGTTTGTTAATTCAATTGTGTGTTATTCATTGTATTGTTACACTAGGTTTCGCATAGTTGATCAGTTTACATCAGTGTTTCATTGTTAATGACTGGATTTTTTCAAGGATGTAACATCTTACAGGCTAAAAGGCTTATTATTCTTAGGTTACTCGATCCTACTAGTGGTATCAGAGTTGTGTAGTGACTCTGATCTAGAGATCTTTATTCATTCATAAATAATGTCTGAAGCTGATCCTATCCCTCCCACCTCATCAGTCACTGCATTAAAATCCCAATGATCAAGAAGGGTGAATATGACCTATGGTCCATAAAGATGCGACAGTATATTGCCATCACTGATCATATAATTTGGGTTATTAATCACCTATGGAGACCAAGCCACTTCTGATCCTGTATCCATGTCTGGTCCTGTTGCACCAAAAACTTTGCTTGCTGCTAACGTTTAAGAAGAAACAATGAGAGAGCTCTTAACAAATGTGCTTTCTGCAATACTCTATAGAAATCTTCTTAGTTTTTCATGGATGCTGAAGATGCAAAAACTAATGAGTCAGCCATAAATGCAGATATTGGAGGTAATGGCAAAGCATCCAAGGAAGATGCAACAGAGTTCTTTGAAAACAACAATTCGAGAGTTTTCTTTTCAGATATAGAAATGTGCTAGATTCAGCAATACGAAAGGTTTCAGAACTTTCTAGTATGCTTGACTTATTTGATGCTATTGTGTCCATGATAGATGCGAATTGAGTTCTAAGAAGCATACCATCTGCGTGGCATGTAGTTGCTACAATGATCAGAGGACAACATGGATTGGATGATTTGGAATTTGATGTCTTCTAGAACAACTTGTACGTGTATGGCATGAATTGAAGGGTGTTTACAAATTCAGCTCACAAATATTGCTTTTCTGTCCACTGAAATCAAAGGCAGTACTTTGAATTAATGTACCGCTGACCCAGAAAATTCCAAATGGATTTTACTAAGCTGCCTCAAGCAAGGTGCAAACTTGATCCTAACTGTCGCTTCACTCACTCAGATGAATTCATTATGTTCTTTCTTTGACTCTATCATGCAATCTATGCTACAACTCTCGATGATGAAGGACACTGCTGCAAATTGATGAGGATGCTATGGAAGAAATTGACATTCGATGGCAGGTGGCTATGATAACTGTAAGGATAAGGAAGTTTATGAGAAAAACAGGAAGACTCATTGACCTCAAGCCAAAGAATGGGATCACTTTTGACAAATCAAAGATTGAATGCTTTAATTGTCAAAAGTTTGGTCATTTTGCTAGGGAGTGCCATGATAAATCCAACACAAACATGGAGACCAAAAGGGGCTTATCTAGATTCTGTGAATAGGGATAATGGATCTTACACACTCAAGCAATTTAAGTATGTAACTCCATTAGGGGTATCCAAGTCAGTTATGACTTGGGTCCCTAAAAGAGTCTAATTCTTTAAATTGTTTGTACAGGAGAGCCTGATTACAACAACATGGATCACACCATTGATGTCAGCTCTACTCCTACACTTAGAATTCATAAGATTCATCCTCAAAGTCAGATTATTGGCAAAAGTACTGCTGGGGTTCTAACTAGAAGAAAGCTCAAAGAAAGTGATTCTGTCCAACATCAAGCATTGCTGTCTTTCATATACAAGCAAAACAGAACTAACCACAAAGATCAGCAGACATGCTTGTTTGCTTGTTTCTTATCTCAAGAGGAACCCAAGAAAGTCTCTCAAGCTTTAGCTGATGAAAGTTGGGTTGAAGCGATGCAAGAAGAACTGCTTCAATTCAAGCTACAAGATGTATGGGTATTATGTGACTTACCAGATGGCAAGCGAGTGATTGGAACTAAATGGGTTTTTAGAAACAAGAGGGATGAACGGGGTACTATTATCAAGAATAAAGCACGACTGGTTGCACAAGGGTACAGACAAGAGGAAGGTGTGGATTATGATGAAGTCTTTGCACCAGTTGCCAGAATTGAAGCAATCAGACTCTTTTTGGCATTTGCATCTTTCATGGGCTTTACTGTCTATCAGATGGATGTCAAAAGTGCCTTTTTATATGGCAATATAACAGAAGAGGTGTATGTAAAACAGCCTCCAGGTTTTGAAGATCCTACTCATCCAACCAAAGTCTACAGAGTAGTCAAGGCACTTTATGGCCTTCATCAAGCCCCAAGGGCATGGTATGAAAGACTTTCCACTTTTCTTTTGAAACATGGTTATAGGAGAGGGGCTATTGATAAAACTCTGTTTATTAAGAAGGATCGAAGAGATATCATGTTGGTACAGGTATATGTAGATGATATTATCTTTGGATCTACCAAGTCTTCTATGGTGAAGGATTTTGAAGAACTTATGCAAAAAGAGTTCAAGATGAGTTCCATGGGTGAACTCACCTTCTTTTTGGGGCTTCAAGTCAAGCAATCTAATGGTGGTATTTTTCTAAGTCAAGACAAATATGTGAAAGATATTCTCAACAAGTTTGACTTTAGAACCATTAAGCCAGCATCTACTCCAATTGAAGCTCATAAATCTCTTGGAAAAGATGAAGAGGGTGAAGATGTTGATGTACATACTTATAGGTCAATGATTGGGTGCCTCATGTACTTAACAGCTTCAAGACCAGACATAATGTTTGCTGTTTGTCTGTGTGCACGATTTCAAGTCACTCCAAAGGTTTCTCACCTACATGCTGTCAAAAGGATATTTAGGTACCTCAAACATCAACCAAAATTGGGTTTATGGTATCCTAAGGACTCTCCTTTTCATTTGGAAGCTTTTTCGGACAGTGACTATGCCGGGGACAACCATGATAGAAGATCAACTTCAGGAGGATGTCAGTATCTTGGAAGAAGACTAGTTTCTTGGCAATGCAAGAAACAAACAATTGTGGCTATATCTTCTACTGAGGCAGAATATGTTGCAGCTGCAAGTTGTTGTGCTCAGGTACTGTGGATGCAAAATCAATTGCTTGATTATGGATTTAATTTCATGAACACTGAAATCCATATTGACAATGAGAGTACCATATGCATTGTGAGGAATCCTGTTTTCCACTCAAAGACCAAGCATATTCAGATTAGACATCACTTCATTCGAGATTGCTATGAGCAAAGGCTCATTAATGTGGTCAAGGTTCATACTGATGACAATGTAGCAGATTTACTCACCAAAGGCTTTGACTTGGCAAGATTTAACTTTTTGGTGGTAACAATTGGGATGATGAACCCATAGCTATCTTTGAGGGGAGGATCACATATAAAGTACTGATGATCAAGTAAAGTACTGGTTTGGTTAGATTGGATTTTTGGAAGCACTCTAGCTACATTTAAGGGGAGGATATGAATGATTTTTCAGAGGTTTGATGATTTGAAGAGATAGTTTGCAAGGTTGAAGGGTTGTCGTTGCACATATTTGAGTTGGACATCTTTTTAAGTTGAAAGTACTGCTTAGCCAACTCAAAGTACTGCTTGCCTTAGAAAGTACTGCTTAGACAACAAAGTACTGTTGTAACGTTCGGTCAACGGTCAAACGTACGTTTTTGCGCTAAAAACGTATCTACAACGGTAACTTCTTAGTTAGCCGTCGCAACCTATAAATACTCAACTAAATTGCATTTTTCTCTCACTTTACTTACTTTCATTCATAAATTTTTTAATTTCCAACCTCCGACGCACATCCAATTCTTTTCAAATGGCAAATATTCGTACTTGTAACAAGCACAACATGATTGCGTGTGTGGAAAAGACGGCACAGAATGCTGATTTTTATCAAATCATCGACTTTCTCACTGGCTGCTCCATTAACTACTCTCTATTGGTTGATCCTGATTTCTTTGTTAGTTAATCCTGATCTAATTGGTCAGTGGCTTCAACAATTTTGGGCTACAGCTTCTCTAAGATCAATTAATGAAGTGCCTCATATTCGCGCAATGGTAGCTGGAAAAAGGGTTTTGATTTCCGAGAAACCATTCGGGCTGATCTACTATTCGATGATGCAGATGGTGTTGATTGTTTTCCAAAGCAAGTTATTTGGGACTCGCTCAGAGACATAGGCTATGAGGGTAATTTAGCACAACTTACTTTTTCTAAACTCTATTAACCCTCAGTGAGGAAGTATTTAGTTTCAGGCTTACTTCACAGTCTTAGGTCCTAAGAGTACATCATGGGAACAATTTGGGACTAACATAGCAATCAGCTCTGGTCAGGATTAGCAACCAACCCAAAAGTTCATTTTTCCTTCTCTTTGATGATTATGAATGGCATGCTAGGAACATATTGCCAAGGCAAAACCTTTTCTCATGTATCCTAGATTCCATTCAACTGTTTTTGAACAAACAATTAGAGGGAGTAACCAGACCTAAGAATTTTCTACCATCAGTTACTCTTCCCTCTAAGGTCTTTACCTTTATGAGAAAGAATAGTCCTAAGTTCTCCGAAGGATTACAAACCTTTGCTCCACCAATGTTAGAGGGCCTTAACAGCATTTAGCAACTAGGAAGCACATAGTGCGAGTACTCATTCTAAGGGCTGCAAGTTCTCTAGGGATTGCACCAAGGGACCCCTACTCAAAGTGCTGCGCAAGCTAGTATTTTCTACAAGGTACGACGCTGCCTTCCAAGGTACTGCTGGACTTCCAAGTACTAACTCCTGAAGCTCAAGTTGCTGCTGATATCCATATCTCCCAATGATTAACTCCCAAGATGAGTCCTCAAACGATCGGAGGAGATAAGGGACTTTTGAATCTATATGCTTTAAAAAGGGAGGTTAGGAGGCTCAAGAAGCAAAACATTTCTCAAGCCAAACAGATTCACAAGCTAAAGGCCAAACTCAAGAAATTGTCAAAAGGGGTAAAGCCATTGGTCAAACATCACATTCTTTGGGTGAAAAGTTAGAAGCTTAAGAAAAGAGGAAAGAAGCAAACGAAGAAGGTGTCTTCAGTCAAACTGGGGAGGAATAAGGATGAAGGTAATTTGTCTGAAGAGCATCATGATCCAGATGACCATAACCATACAGCCTTTGTTTATGAAGATTTTGATGCTACAGATGGTGTTGTTACTCCTGACTTAGAACGAAAGAGTGATGAAACAGAATAGGAGATTATTGAAGATGAAAAGGATACTTCTGATGTAAAAAGTGGGGATACTGAAGAATTGGATTTGGAGAGGATTCAAAGTACTGGCTGAGAACAACTCGTTACTCCAGGACTTAAATTTTTGCTGATGAACAGGCCGTTAAGTGCAATTCATCCAACGCAAGAAGAAGGAGCCCGAAGAACAGTCAAAGATGATGGAATTTTCTTGCTGATAGTCCTTCCTCAATAGACAAGAGGCTTAAGCAGATCCTGGTCCTATGCAATCTCAACCAAACAACCAACTCAAACTACTGAACCAAAAGAAAAAAGAAAGGATATTGGTGAAGGAAGCCCAAAAAGAAAAATTAACTCTTCAACAAATTCAGAGCTTTGGAGACTAACATGAGGAGGAAGGTTGCTTGCTATGAAAGGTTCAAGCAGAATGGGGATGCAGAAGAAGAGAGAAAAAAGGTTGGAAGATTGAAGAAACCAAAACCAAAGCTATTTTCGAAGAAACCTTCAGTTCTTGCAACAAGAACGGAATCAAATGAGAGGCGTCTTAAGGTCAAAAGATACAAGAATTACAAAAACTAAAAGGTAATCCCCACCACAAATGAAGGAACCTGTATGATAAAATATCAAAATCAATCAAAGATTCTCTCAAGGGAATTTATTCCAATAGGGTTCAGAAAAAGAAAAGCAGATTGTATACAGGAGAGAGATGCAAAGAGACTCTTAAGAAGAGAAAAAGCTACAGTTACAAAAGAACAAGCCAGCAAAGAAGCTTAAATTAAGATATAAATTGATGATCTCAGAAACTAATCTTAGGATTGTAACTTTGCGAGAAGAGTGCACAAGAAAGAGAGTCACTGAAGCAAACTCTATGATTATAGAATTCAAGTCATTGACTCAACTCACCCATGGAGAGGTATCTCATAATTTATAGAGCGAATAATTCATTTCAAGCCGTTCAACACTCTTTGGAGAACTGCACATTTTGGATAGACAAGATCTATATCATCTATACTGGTGAGTACAAGACTATTATAAACATATTCCACCAACTGGGTTAGGATTGATACTTCTGGGTGATCTTACAACCATTTGGGAGACGCCTGCAACAAGTGATGATGATTTCTAGAAGAATCAAGAAGATTGGAAGATTATAAGATGGAGACTTAATGAATCTTCAGGAGTACATACATTAGAGTTAGAGGATGGTACAATGCTTCATATGCTGGCAGAAAGAAGATATCCTCTATCAAGAGAGCTGATGATCAGGATGCTAGATCATGGTATGGAAGTTGAAGATGAGAGTGAAATAGCTATCACATTGATACATCTGTTTATTTTATGGACAACTGAAGATGGTGATGATTCTTAAACAACTGGTATGATTTATCAAAATTTTCTTTACAAGAACATATCGTTTTTGATATAAAAAGACTTAACTGTGAACAAGCAGTACCTTATTCAAAGTACTGCTAGTTTAAAACAAACAATACTTTGTTGAAAGTACTGCTAGTTAAAAAGTTGTTTTTGAAATATTTTGAAGTTTTGAGTGTGCAAAAACTTTTTAAAGCACAATATTTTTCAAAGTTTTGAGAGTAACACCTGATGTTAGTGCTTGCACTACATGACAAATGGTATTCAACTAACCATGTCTAACAGACAAGAAAAGAGTTTTGATTCACCATGAGGGTACGGCTCTGGTGTGATCTTCAAATCCGTTTATAGCTTTAATAGTTTGCTCAAAACTATATGGTTCTCAACTCACCAATGTTTTATTACTGAGAGTTGGCTAGTCCTGAGCAAACGGCTACAGGTAAAGACTTATCAAATCCGTTCATGGTTGTAATGACTTACCAAAAGTCATATAGTATTCAACACACTATGATTCATGTTCTGAGTGTTGAAGTGGTTTTCAGTTCACCATGGATTATTACCTTAGTTCTAGGCTTCCAAAGACCTGCCTAGCAAGATGAATGGCTACTTTGTAAAGCTCATAAAAACCATTTATTGTTGCCTTTGAGTAACTCTGCAGCTGATTGAAGAACAATCTGTTGATGCAAAAACAAGAATTTATTGAAGAAGTGTTTATTTCAAAACAAAGGTGTCATTTCAAATACTCAACAGATTGTATACAATACTCTTAGTGGGATAATATCTAGACATTAAGACTTGTATTGAGGCTGTACAAAGATGTCCAACAGTCAAGAAACTTGAAGTCAAGCAAGTAGAATTTCAAGTTAGGGAGATTGTTGGCAAATACAAGTCAGAAGGACAAAGTACGGTGCTAAGTTTGAATGTCAAAGTATTGCCTGCTTAGTATGAAAAAGTCACAGTATTGCCTTTTAATTAAAGAACTTTAAAGATTTATTATTAATGTTACATTAGTAATTATCATGTACATTTACAATAGTGATGTAGTATTAAAATAAGTAATGTCATACAAGTACTGTACACCTACTAAGAGTTATCCCTTACGTTTATAAAAGTGATCTCACTCTAGGAAGGCAATAGGAGGACCCAATAATAAGCATAGTTAGAAGTATTAGAGAAAATTATATTAGAGGATCTGCAAACTAGGCAGATTGCAAGTGTGATAGTACAAATCGTTTTGTTAAATCATTATGTGTTCTTCTTGATACTGTTAACTAGTTTCCGCATAGTTGATAGTATTACATCAGTGTTTCATTGTTACTGACTTGGATTTTTTCAAGGAAGTAACATCCTTTACAGGCTAAAGGCTTTTTATACTAAGGTATATCGATCCTACAGACTTTATAAGACCGATAACATTCTTGTTTGGCTTAATATAATTAAGGCTAACAATCTCCCCCAATGTTGAGGTCTCTTTCTTCAAACTCCTCCGTACCACCGATGACATTCTTATAGGAGTTTGGTTTGATTTATCATTGTCTCCTTTGACATTGAAGATATAACTTTTAACGTTTATGCTTTGCCTTGTTTTGGTCTTGTCTTGTTTGTAATGGCTTTATTCATTCATGCTTTGTGATCTTAATCTTGAGCCTTTATCTTTTGACTTTGAGTTCTTGAGATCGTTATCTTGCATCATCTCCTTGACTTGAATCATCTTGATTTGACTTCCTTGATCATCTTGTGCTCTTGACCATCATGCTCATACTTGTTACATTCTTGTTTGACATATGTGATTATAAGTCTAACAATCTTCCCCAAATAGACTATTCTTTATTTGACTTTGAGGCTCTTTGATGGTGGGGAAGTTTGGAATCAACGATCTTGAAGTTGAACGATTAACTTTGAAAGCATGAGTATGAGCATGTCATTTATGAATTCGACTGTATTTTTTTTTCCGCTGAATGAGAGGCTGCAACACCACGTCTAAACCTGAAACTAAGACAAGTTAGCAAAACAAGAATGAAATATGGCTTTGTCAGTTTCCCCAACAAAAAAATTCCCTTGAGTTCTTGCATTATCCTTTCGTTCCCGTTTTATATATAAATACTAGACATTAGTGATCCAGGTAGATTCAAATAATCTCTTTGATAGGGTTTCCAGCTCAAAGCATAGATCTTCTAACACATATGTATTAGATTTTTACCATGCCTTGCTCTTCTCTTTATACCTGGAACATCTCAAAGCATGACAACACGGTAAGAGTGGAATCAAATAGTTACTATCTTTCTGTTAAGTCGAAATCATTTCTGACCAAAAATTGATATCCAGTTATCACAAGCTCGATTCATATAGAACCTTACAAGTCACCTACCAAGAGCTTGTTTGATGTTGGCTCAAGCAGGATTTCCATCTTCACGGTGAATACTTAAGTATCACTCGGAAATGTACTGGCAAAGATCCTCAAGGATAATGCGCAGGACTCTTTGTTACAACTTGTTGAAACTTTTATCGTGAATCAACAAGTGGTATTTTGACATTCGTGTCCTATGCAGATTTATAATTTGATCTCTTCTGGCTCTAACTCGATTTGTCACTTTGGTTTTAGGTAATCGAAGGTTGGAGCAACTGCCACCCCTTATTCAATAACAACATTTCTCAGCAGTGAGATGTTAAAAATTTTTTAACGTGTTGTATCAACCGTGAAAAATGAGACAAGTTTCTTTTTGAAGAGAAACCCAAAGGCTGGGAAGGGTTGTGCATTGCATCACTGGGTCCATGACGACTTTCTTTCCTTCACTATCAAACAATCATCATTGTGATTTTGATAGATATGTATTTACCCGGTTTTCTGCCTAAGTTGTTTGTGAGGTCTTCTTCTTTGCACCCCTTTATCCAAATTTTCATTTTCAGTATCTTCAAACCCCTTCAATCTTAACCAAGACGTCATTACTCACAACCTTGTTATGAATTGTCCAGTGGTTAGCTCAATCTTAGTCGCATTCTTCCCTTTTACCCTCATTCATCTTCATCATACCTAAGGACTAGCTATTTCTAACTATGGATTGTCCTTGGCAGATACCCTCCGATTTCTGGTTGGAATCGGAGGAACGTATTCCTAACCTAAACCACCTTATGGACTTAAATCTAGTGAAATTAATAGGTTGTTGGGTATAGAGAGTGAAGACATAAAAACCATTTCTGACAGTGTTATTGTCCCAAATACTCCTCCTAACACATGCTCTGAGATTCAAAAATTGTTAGCACACGAATGAAAGAATTGCACTTAGAGTTCCTTACAAGATCACATTCTTCTATATCAATTTTAAATATAATTTTTACCCTTATTTTTAATATACAACACTTAGTATTTGAAATACCAATTGATTAAAATTGGACATGAAAAAGTTCATGGGGAGAAAAATATACCACATATTGCATGAATTCATTTCAAGGGGGGGAGGTTGCTCTCCCGTCAACCAGTATATGTGGTATCACCAATAATTATTAAAACTTGATCATTGGCAATAAAAAATTGATATGACACACAAAATGTTTGAAGACGGAGTAAGATGACTTAGTCAACAATGTATATTATTAATTGACATTATAATTTTCACATTTTAATTTCACAAAATATTTTGGATACAAAAAAATTGACATTTAACGGGATGTAACATAACACATTAAAAAGGCTTTGGTTTTAAAAAAAGCTTCCCCCTCAAAAATTATTCACATAAAAAGATATTCTACGTACTACAATTCTTATGAAAATTATTCGTGAGAAGGATGTGAAAACACAAATTTTTAACAAATACCACTTTTATGGAAAAATAACTACAAATTATATTGTAGACAATTTTTGACATTGAAAGTTTGAAAAAATTGTGTTCAACAATTTAAAAAAAACACATGATAGAGACTTCTCTTCTATTTTTAGATAACGCACTGAAGTGTAACACTTCCCTGATTACATTCGGGACAGAGTTATGCACTGAAATGTACATAAGTCATAGAGAAAGTTTTTTTAGAAATGACATGTTTTGAAAGCATTTGAAACTCCTGCTCGAACTTCATTTACACGCCCGTGTCGATATTAATCAACATTTCTAGGTACGTAAATGTCAATCGATTACCAAGAGACTTGTCAGAAATTCCTTTGTTGGTAATTCTTGAGAAATTTTTGATTTTTTATTTTGTTTTCTAGGTTTTTAAATTTTCTATTTTTTTTTTGTTGGTTTATATTTTGTATTTTTCTTTTCAAAATATTTATAAATCCAAAAATAAAAGAAAATAAAAATATATTAACAAATTGATGTTTGAAGATGGATCAAGCAGATTCAGTTCCAATCCTACCTCCCGTTCATCTGGAGTCAAACATCTCAGACCGAGTCCGTTCTGACAAGATGCTTACACCTATCTTTCGAATAAGCTTTAGTAAACAAGTCAGCTAACTGGTATTCCATTCCGACAAAGAATAATTCAACAATACCCTTTTCATCAGACCTGTTCCTTTAAGAAGTGATATCTGACAGTCGATGTGCTTGGGTACGGGAAATGTAGACGTGGAGTTGCACAGATGGCTAAAAATGGCTGGACCTTGAGTCACAATACATAGGTATTTTATCAAAGTGGAAGCCATAATCTGTGAGCTGAGTTCTTAACCATAGAACTTGAGCGCAACACGCAGATAAAGACACAAACTCGGCTTTCCGCTGAAGACATTGAGTGCAATCCTGCATTTTGGATGACACCAGCAACTAACTTATCACCACCCTAAAAATGTATGGCCACAGATGCGTACTCTTACGTGAATCGAGAACACCAAACCCGCGGTGATCAACCTTGAAAAAGCAGTTATTCGAAACCGGAGTCCTACGAATACCAGAGACCCATGTAATGGAGTCTAAAGGTACCGAAAGATCGCTTAACCAACCGCGGTGAGATGTTTCTCAGTGCGGTTTTCCCGTGCTTGATAGCGAGTACAATAACATGTTGCATGTATAAATATATGGTTTATTTTGCTGTTAGGTTACATGAGTGCATCCGACCAATCTAGATATTTCGTTTGGAGTCGACCGGAGTACCACATCAAGTCAACATCAAGGTGATTTTGTAGCCCATTTGGTGTAAACCATCTATCACATGAGGTCAATACCATACTTATTTAAGTATCTCTTGAGCATACTAGCTTGGTTTTATAAATACCACAAGGGATTGGTGGATCTGAATTACTAAAAAGATTTCAGCCACCCCATCATAGACATATCAAACTGATGTGCTTTAGTTTTCCAAAACGTTTTGAAGTTTTTGGGTTCGTAGAACCAAAAATTATGCATCAACGTAAATATGCACAAGAAAATATGTCTTCCCCACGTTTAAGTTATGAACAAAGTATTGGATCAATAGAACATTTTGAGAATCCTTGAATACCAGGAACTTGGAGGAGTTTCAATCATACCACGCTCTGGTGCTTGTTTGAGACTCAAATAATCTTACTTGAGATGGTATTACATTGTCAGGATGATATGGGTCAACAAACCCATCTGTTGGTTTACGTACATCTTCTTCCATCAGAGTCCCGTAAAAAGAACTTCTGTTTAAAAACGTCCTTATATGTATACTGTAAATGATTTGTGTGCAGCATATGCAATGAACAACCGTACAGCTTCCAACCGAGCAACTGGTGCAAATGACTCTTCAAAATCAATTCCTTCCTTTTAAATGCAATATCCCTTAGCCTCTTAAAATAAACAGCATTTTGTTGCGAAAGACATATTTTTCCCTACACGTTTATGTTTTTTTTTTTCCTTTTTTTTTTTTCCAGAGCCACTTTAAGTTAATGACATTATGTTGTTTTAACGTCCATTTGGTACACTGTAAATGATTTGTGTGCAGCATACGCAATGAACAATCGTACAGCTTCCAACCGAGCAACTGGTGCAAATGACTCTTCGAAATCAATTCCTTCCTTTTGAGCATATCCCTTAGCCACAAGACGAGATTTGTTGCGAATGATAGTATTTTCCTCATCACGTTTGTTTTTCCAGAGCCACTTTAAGTTAATGACATTTTTGCAAAGTGGTCTGTCGACTAATTCCCATACATCTAGTCGATCAAACTGATGAAGTTCTTCCTGCATTGATTCAATCCATGCAGAATCAGCCATGGCTTCTTTGATGTTCTTTGGTTCGGTTCGACTCACGGTGAGTGCGAACATACACATCTCGCCATCTGTTTCTAGCTGACGTCTTGTTCTAACTGATTGAGAAGGATTTCCAATGACTTGTTCTAATGGATGATCTTTTGTCCAACGTTGTGCTGAAGGATGGTGTTGATAGAAAGTATGCATGTTTGACGAATCAACATGACGAGACGATGTCTCCCCTTGATCTTGTACCGGTGTACTGAAGATGTTGATAAATTCATCGTCGTCAAATTGTGCATTTTCTGTATTGGTTTCTGCTTGAATAATGTTCTCAGGTGCAGTGACAGTTGGTACTTGAGTTGGAGTTTGATGTGTTGAATGAATGTTCAATGGAGGTGGATCTGCAACATCGGTTGTTGTAGAAGTGTGAGTTGTGTTATGTTGTTGACGTTTATCGGGATTATCAGCAGCATGTACAGCGGAAGACTTTGACACAACATGAGAAGTTCCATTGAGTAATTCACTGAACATCGGACTATAAAGCAATTCCAGCTCATTTGACGTTGTTACTGTCTCAGCAACTTGAGGAACATTTTCTTGACTTTGTGGACCGGGACTTAAACTGTCTTGTTCAAGTACCGTTGTCGAACATTGTGGACCGGGGTCAGAACTGACGTGATCTGACGCCATTTGAGGCAATTCGTCAAAGTTAACATGAATTGTTTCAACTATCATTCTTGTTCTCTTGTTAAATACCCTGTAAGCCTTTGACTGAGTAGAATACCCAACAAAAATACATGCATCACCTTTTTCCTTCATTTTATCAAGATTTTCACCATCTCTGATGATGTAGCAAAGAGAACCAAAGATGTGAAAGAACTTAACTAACGGTTTCCGGGCATTGATGATATGGTAAGGTGTTTTCTCATGTCGAGGAATTACAAGTGAATGATTTTGAGTAAAACATGTTGTTGCAATTGCTTCAGCCCAGAAGAACAAAGGAACTTTAGCGGCGCTTAGCATTGTTCGAGCAGCCTCAACAAGAGTACGGTTCCGTCTTTCGACAACGCCGTTTTGTTCAGGTGTTCGAGCAGTTGACGTTTCGTGTCTTATTCCCTCTTTTGCAAAGTATGCATGAAGAGTTTTATTAAGAAATTCCGTGCCTTTGTCAGTTCGAACTGTTGTAACTTGAGCATGAAGTCCTCTTTGGACAAGTGTGAGGAAATCAATAAGAACTCCAGGTGTTTCGTCTTTGGACCTCAAGAAGTGAGTCCAGGTATATCGGGAGTAGTCATCAATAATTACGAGAACATATTTCTTTCCATTAATGCTTTCTACCCGCATTGGACCACATAAGTCCATGTGTAGAAGTTGTAACCGTCTTTTTGAGCTCGGGGTAGTCTTAGTGTGAAAAGACTTTCTTTTTGCTTTCCCCAGCTCATAAGAAGAACACATATGATCTTTGACGAATTTTAATTTTGGAAGGCCATTCACAATATTATTCTTCAAAAATAAGAAGAAAAGAAAGGAAGAAAAAGGAACTTTAAATGTTAGATTAGAGAGAGAAAGTGGTGAGTTACACACACATACAAAATGAGAAATGCAACCAATACCCTCTCCATGTGTGGAGAGGGTTTCTTTTATACCCTTGAGCCATAAGTGGCATGTGGGCTTTTCTACTTGGGTCGGGCTTGGCTAAACTTGGGCTTTGAGCCCGAAACACGAACAATATTAGATTACAATCCAAGCCCGTTTATAACACCCTGTGTTTTCAAGTCTTTGACGACGTCGATAAATCTACTATTTATTTTTAGTGTCGTACGCGTTTGCTTGTAATTTCATGAATTAAGTAAAATCGCGTAAGCTAAAAATTAGCGTTCAATGTAAACGGGCATCAAACAATTAAATGTTTACATCAAGCAAAGGTTAAGTAATTTTTTTGAGGATAATTATTAACTTTGTTCATTTTATTTTTATTGGTTGCGTAAATTGATTACGTTTCGCAATAAAATGCGTTTAGGCACTCCCGGAACCACCAAAACTTTTCTACGCTTCAACAAATACCCACATTTATACCCAATACTCAAAAGTTACAAAATATATCATGTATATCATACATGGGAAGAAATTATTGCAATATATACAAAGAAATATGAAAGAAATCTTGCAACTAGGTCTTTGTACATCACCTTTGCATTAAATGTCTGTTGTAACGATTTTCTTATGATGTTGCAACAGATTGGTTCACATTATGCTTGGGTTCTCTAGTACTAATAGGCACCGCAATTGGTTGTCTAGTCCTAGAACTCACACCATTAATATAATGTAGAACACACAAATCATGATTGTCATTCAGCATACATTTTCCACAAGTAACACATACAAAGTTGACATTCGAGGTCCTAGCATTCAAACTGTTATTACATACAGTTACAGACGTTTTACTTTTAGAAGACTTAAAATTCTTACGGTGGTCTTCTACATCTTGCTTCTTCCCTTGACTATTGTTAGACAGGACTCTATCATCCAGTTGATTGCTCATTAAGTGTGGTTTGATAACTCTAGTAGTGGGAATTACTCCTGTTGGAAAAGACAAGGGTTTGGTAGTTTTCCTATTTTCTTGAAGGCACCGAGGTGTTCTAGTTTGATTAGGCTTGTGTGCACTTTCTAAATTCATGGTGCAATCGCATTTGTGTTTTTGATAAATTGGCAACTCATGCTGAGGCATAAATTGTGCAGTGACTGGTTTGAAAATCAGGGAGACACATTTTGTGTGGTAACTGACTTTGACTTTGAGAAATCTGTCTTTGCAAGAGAATCTAAAAAAATAGCTGGTTTACCTAAAATTGATTGTCTTTGACTTTTAAAAGCATTCGGTTGTCGAATAACCGATGATTTTTCAAACTTAGTTTCCACAGATTTTCCTTTCATCTTTTCTATGAGTTTCTTCAACTCACTTATTGCAATTCCTTTGTTTGTAATTGAGCTTTCATGTGATGGATGTCAAAATATTGTTCACGTTCTTTCAGAAATTCGTTTGACTGATTTTCCTTTGAAAGTTTTGTCATTTTTTCTTTTCTTTGCATGTTGTAAATCAAGTTCAAGGTTAATCGCATGTTTTTGAAGTGCTTCAAAACTCTTTGACATTGTTCTACTTTTTGAAAGCTCTTTTTCAAGATGTTCACATTTTTCCAAAGTTTCCAAGTAATCACATTGCAAATTAGTAACTTCATCCAGATCAGTGTACACACCAAGTATTGCATTCATGTGATCAGCATAGAAATATTCCCTTGAAAGTCGGTCGATTTCATTCAAAAACTGTGTTTTTTGAGTTTCCATGAGATTTGAGAGTGTCTACTTCATGTTCAAGTGATTAAAGCAATCTCAAAATCAGCAACCATTTCCTCGTTCAAACACAAAGTGAAACTTTTTCTAAAGTCCGCATTTAGATTTTCTGATTTGCGGGCAAAAATTTCCTTCGCTTTGTGTTTTGAATGAATGGATCTATGTGACCAAAATATGTTCTTTTAGCGATTGTTTGTTTGCAACGTTCCACTCCATCAAATAATAGTGTTAACACTCTTTTAATCTTGAAAGTTCTTTTGAGCGTTATACTTTTGATCCCAGGAATGGATTCGACTTTCGTTTTTCTAACAAAAGTTTGTTTGTTTACGAAAGACTCTTTGGTAAATTCTTTATTAGAGATGTATGACTCATCTTTGACGTTTTTGGGAAAATTGTGTTGTTCAGGCACTTTTCCCATTGTGAACGAACGAATCATAAATGATTAATTCAACTGGGTTCATAATTAAACGTCTGATTAAATGCTTAATTTAATCGACTTTCTTTGTCAAGAGGAATCGTTTCGTCAGGATTCATGGGCTAACCATTAACGCCAAGATTATCATTATAGCAACCTATATCATACAGACGAGGATTCGCTCTTTGAGCTTTCTTGAGGAACTCAGGTTTTGCAAAACTCGTTTTACAATTACGATTAAGCATATTCATTGTTTGAACAGATTGGCCGGTTTTATATACAATATCATTCAAAACCTTGACTTTGTTTTCTAAAGCAATGACTTTATCAAGTTCTTTGTTTCTGAGTTTTGTAAATGGCAATAGTCTGTGCCTCTTTGCTTGTGGACATTATGGAGATGGTTTCTTGATGTGCACAAAGCTCCTTTTTCATATCCGAAATCGTTTGATTTAAATCATTTATTTTTCGAGTATATGCATTAGATGACTTTTCAAAATCGATTTTGTATGACATTAAATCCCCTTTAGCTTTTGCACAATCAATTTCCACCTTTGACGGCATATTTACCTCTAATACTTTATCAAGTTCTGCTTGGAACTTCTTAAGGTCTTTAAACATCAATTGATTATTCTTAGACAGTTCATTGTTTGCTTCTTTGAAATGGTTATTTGATGATTCTAAACTTTTATTTTTAGTTTTGAAATCCTCAATTTCACCTTTCAATTTATCAACTAAAGCCTTGTTTGATGATTCCAAAATAATTTATTTTTGGTTTTTGCTGTCATCAATTTTACATTTTAGTTTCTGAATTAAAGAAGCAAGCAAATCACGTTCTGATTCAGATTCATCAGTTTCATCCTGTCATTCCTGATCTTATTTATAAACTTATATCACTGAATAATAGTGATTTTGGTGTCACCTTGTTTCGCCAGATATATGTGATTACTAGATTCAGGTTGCTCAGGATGTTCATTTTCCATGGCAAACACATTATAGTTGTCATTATTGTTTTGTACCTTATGCATTGGCTCATCATCAAAGATTGGTCCAGAATTGTCAACTGGATCTGGAGTAACTTTGAATCTGTGCCAGTGTAATTTTAATGGGCTTCAATTCTTGATCTTCAGGACTATTATCATTTATCATCTTTCTAAATAAACTTGTTCTAACATTTACTGAACACAACTTCCTCTTGTTTACACAATAACATCTTTTCCTTGTGATAAGCTGCATCCTTTACTCATTTCGGTTTCTGACATTCCCTTGATACATGCCCATATTCCTTGTAGTTATAACACTGAATCCCAGACTTCTGCACTACCGGAGTACCTACATTTTCCCTAGCCCCAGCAACATTAACTGCCCTCTGATTATCATACCCAGTTCCTCTGTTGATTCTTGGAGAATTATCTTGATTAGCTCTACTGGTGTTTGATGAAGTTCGAAGGTTGTTGTTGGTAGGTTTGTAGATTTTCTTGAACGAGAGAGAAATTAAAGCCATGAGTTTGTCAATCTCTTTTTCCTTTGACATTTCATCATCTTCAGTAACCGTAGCAGGTTCTGGATCATAAGTAGGAGCAGAAGAGGTAACAATTGCTTTTCCTCTGTTTCTGGTAGATGTGATATGGTGGAGGAATATTAAGTGTTTTGAGTAGGATGGTTTTG
Source organism: Tanacetum coccineum (assembly GCA_026074375.1). Classification (NCBI taxonomy): domain Eukaryota; kingdom Viridiplantae; phylum Streptophyta; class Magnoliopsida; order Asterales; family Asteraceae; genus Tanacetum; species Tanacetum coccineum. Next base: position 29,059 of record BQNB010012064.1, read on the forward strand.
AGGATGGTAAACTGGTTGTTGTTTAGCAACAAGTGCAAGTGGATTAGCAGTTACGTGTAGTCTTTTAAGCCTCTTCTTATTTACTTCATCTGGTGTTGCTTCAAGGATGTCATAAGTTGTGATAGGAGTTGTCTTCAGCTCTTGACTCTGCTTAACAAGTGTCACAAACCTTTGCCATTCTGGTTGTAGTTGAAGTAAGAACTGGACATTCACTTGATGATTTGTAACATGACACTGATTTCTGACAAGCTCATTCATCATCTTGTAGAACTGTGAGTAATACGATTCAAGTGATTCACCATCCCATGATGTGAATTTTCTCTAACTCCCATTTAAATTGGTTTCAAGATCTTGAAATTTGATTGATTCAACATTGTTTCAACCTTTCAATGGTTTCCACTTTCTCATGCATTAGACAAGCATCAATGTGGAGTTGATATCGTTATCTATTCCCTCTGAGTATGATCTGAACGGCATTAGCTTCAGCATTAGGTTGATCTCGTTTGTCTTGTGAAACATTCTATAGTTCTCCATATTCCTCTCAGTAGTTGTTTCAGAACTACCTTCAGATACTGGACTGTCTGCTCAGCCCATTGTTAACTTGTATGGTGGATTTAGAGCAAGAGTGGATGAGTTCACTGTTTTAGTTTGGTGTAAATGTTCTCTTGATTTAGATTTCCACTGTTCGTAATTACCCGGTGCTAACCATTGGTGGGACGATCTTTACTACCGCTTCCCATGATAGCATTTAGGAGGCATTCGATGATTTGGAGTTTGCAATTTGATATTGAATTTGACATTTTTTTTTTTTTTGATGAAGTTGTGAATGGATATCAGATCTTAAGTGTTATGAAGTGTTGATTGTATTGTGGTGAGAGAGAATGCAATTAACTCCATGGGATTTTACAACTCTATGATTAAAACCGAGAAGGAAAAAGTTTACTTGTCGGGATTTTACAAAATCAATAGAAAAACCATGAAATTAAAATTGACATATTTCGCTTGAGGGATTGCATATTTTGCTTGGTTAAAAATTACATGTTTCGCTTGAAAAATGAAAGTTGCATGTTCGGCTTAAACTTTAAACTATTTTTGCTTGGCAGTTAATGTCATATTTCGCTTGTCCATAACATATTTCGATTGGCAATTAACTTTCATACTTCGCTTGGCAATGAACATATTTCGCTTGACAGTTTAACATGTTTCGCTTTGACTGTTTAACATATTTCGCTTCTCATTTTTTAACATATTTCGCTTCAAATTAAACCTGCATGTTTCGCTTGGATATCAAACGTACATATTTCGCTTGAAATTACACCTGCATATTTCGCTTGAATATCAAACGTACATGTTCCGCTTAACCTATGACATATTCCGCTTGCAATCACTTTATTGTGAGGACCACTTTTTGTCTTCTTAATAAAACAACAAAACTAATGGTACTATGAAGCTAAATAGTTGGATCTATGTTCCTCCTTTGTTTTAACCGGTTGGGACCACTAAAGATCAATAAGCTACCCCAAAAAGCTTCTAAATAAGCTCGATAGAAGCTTGAAATAAGCTAGGAATAAGCTTAAAATAAGCACAAAAATTCAAAAAGCTAATAAACGAGTTTGAGGATCAAACAACAAAGAGACGTGACTCTTGTGACACTTCTAAAAATCACGATAAATACACCACGTCGAGTGAAAAGAAGGAAGAAAAATAAGCCGAATAAGCTTAATAAACATATAAGCTAGAAAGAAAAAGTAAACCGTGAGCTTATGTTGCCAAATAAGCTACGTTTGAAATAAGACCAAAGAAAGAAAGAAAAGAAGTAACCAAATAAGTTAATATGCCACGAAATAAGCCACGGTTTTAAGCTTATGAACCACGAATCGAACACTAAACACCCCTTGGCGAGTGATACCACATATTATCCCTAAATATTAATCCTTTCACAACAATAAGAAAACCCAAATAAGCCCTTTGATGAGCCGGAAATAAGAAGAAAAGAAAGGAAGAAAAGAAAGCTTAGAATATTAGATTAAGAGAGAGAATTGGTGGATTACAAGTAAACAAATGTAACCAACACCCTCTCCATGTGTGGAGAGAGTTTCTTTTATACCCCTAGCCATCTAGTTGGTGTGTGGGCTTTTCTACTTGGGTCGGGCTTGGCTAAACTTGGGCTTTGAGCCCGAAACACGGACAATATTAGATTACAATCCAAGCCCGTTGAACCCGACTAGCCTATTACAATACAAGACCTAGTTTGACTTTATAAGACCGATAACATTCTTGTTTGACTTAATAAAATAAAGGCTAACAATCAATGACTATCTCATCCACTGCTTGGCTCACCTTGTGGGGAATATTAAGATTCTCCAAGTTGTATAGCCGGGTCCCTTATTTGTCCAACCTTTCCTCTAGGGCTAAGTTGTTTTGTATCAGATCCGCCATATGTTGTTCGAGTTCACCTATGCGCTTCACTAAAATTGGATCTGTGGTGCTTTGTTGTGGTTGAGGTGGTGGTGGTAGAAGAGTGGGTGTTGTTGTCGTGATTGTTGAAATTGTTGCTGTTGATGTTGGGAGAGGAGAGTCAGATTGTGACTTTGTGAGATCAATAACCGGAGTGGTCATTGGAGGAACCGAGGAGGTGTCCTGATGAATAAGGACCAAAACCATTGAATAAACCTCTGCTTCAGCATTGGTTTTCCCTGGCTCTTCTTCTTGTGGCTTCTCCACGAAGAACTGATCAGTGAAGCTGAGATCTTTTTCAAGGTTTTGTAGAGAAGACAAGGTTCTAGAGGAGCTTGTAGGGTGTTCAAGAATTACCCGATCTTTAGTTGGCAGCTTGAGGTTCTCCTGAACATTTAGTTAGGTTGTTGTGGGGGTAAAACCTTATCCATTTGCTCAGGTTTTTGTTGAGTTGAAGCATCAGTGGCCTCCAAGTCCATATGTACAAGGTTTGGTCCAGCAAGAACCACATGACTTGTTTGATCCAGCCTAGCCTTCATCTTGATCTCCAGAATTGATCTTAGGCACTTCATTATCAGATTCCGTTTCACTGTCGGTTAGAGCTAGTTCCGCATCCAAGGAAGGAGATTTAACATGTCTAGAAGCCTTAGTGGGCATAGAAGTGCGCCTTTGAAATATAAATTGATCTGCAAGGCTCTTCTTCTTTAGAGTCTGAAGGGTGAGAAGATCGTGAGCAGCTTGTTCATCAATGACCTTCTCTTTTCCCTTTCCTTGTACATTTGGAAGCGGTTTAATTCTCCAAGAGTCAGGTTCCCTAATTACGACCGGACGAGATGGTCCCTGAGTTCGTTCCCCTTGATCCTTGAGGCTTAGCTCTTGAGCTCATTGAAGGTTTGCTTCTTCCTCATTATAGGCAGGTTCCTCAACCAGAACACCTTCATCACTAGGTTCTATAACGAACTTGAGAGCTACTTTGGCATGCACTTCTTTGTCACCTTACCCGCTTTAGATCGTTTGGCAGGAGATGGTGCATCAGATGTCTCCTTGACCAGTTTACGCTTTTTACCTTGGTCTTTCTGGGAGGGTTTAGTTGGTGTCGGTATTGGTTTGGATGGTTGAGATGAAGTGGGCTTGGGTGTCTTGTCATCTGCCTTATCATGTTCTTCATCCAGATAACGTTGATACTCAGCGACATGCTCCAGATATCCATTATAGTATGGTGCTCTTTTAATTATATCAGTAAGAAGAGCGTCAGGTATCAGCATACTGAATATTTCCCTGCCATCCTTTCCAACGTACCTAAGAGTGTAGACGGTTTCCTCATGTGAGTAGTGAAGAGCTAAACTAGTTCTAGGATGTATGTCGTGTTTGGTTTTCAGGTGATGGATGATTAGTTTGGTGAACATGTCGTTTGGAATAAGCAGATGAGCAGTCTTCTTCTTTCCACGAGAGGCTGTAGTAAGATTCTTCTTATCAGTGAGGAAGGTTTGTATGGATTGAACAAACTCTTCCCAAATCCTTTCAGCATAGTCGATGTTGGAGCGATGAATGATACCCTAAAGAATCTGAAGCACATGATGTCTTGGCCTGTCATATCTAGCAGTTTTGCATGTAAGGCGCATATTGATCATAGACAAGATGGCTTTCCATGGTTGATAGAGAGGCATGACAGACATTGTGAACGTTCCTGAGTGTATTGGGTAATCAAAGTGTTGACATACTCAATGACAGTATCACTCGAAGCTGGAGCCACAAAAGGATTGTCATCATTGGTTGGAGTGATATCGGGAGCATCTCTAAGAATATCTTTGTGAAGATTTAACCATTGCTTATCCAACTGATAGCTGTACAACCTAGTAGATGAGTCAAAACACATGGTGTCCTAAAACTGCTGAATGTAGATAGCCAAAATCGTAGAGGATGTTGTGAAAGCCCTGAAGAAATTGGTGTTTTTCAGTATGGCCACAGCAATCGGGAAGACAGGATTCCTCCGAGACTTCTATACATCAAGTACGTGGTTACTCTTGCCGATGGGCACCCATTTGCTCGACGACAAAATTTGATCATCCGTTCTGGTTGGTGGTGCGATAGCAGGAGCTTGTTCAGTAGGAGCATCATTCGCAGGAATGTTCATGTCAGCCATAGTATCTGCACAAGTAGATCCAACAACATGAACATATCATTATTGAATCTCATGTTAGTTGGAGCAATTGCTCAAAAGGAATGTCACTTGGAATGAGTTGACCCCAAGATATTTGATAAATTAAAACTAGCTGATATATTTATTTCAAGAATTAACTCGCTACAACATAGAAAATTTAAAAATAGAGGTCAAATTATTATAATAAAAATAACATTTTCTTTAACTCGCTAAGGGTAGCGAGTTGATTGCAGCAATTAAATTAAGAAATTCAACTCGCTAATGACAACTCGCTATGTATAATTTTTATTAAAATACTTAATTATTAAATTAGGAAAATTTAAAATAGCGAGTTGAATATTTTAATAAAAATAGAATCATCATTAACTCGCTACTGGTTAGCGAGTTTCCTGTTCATGAAAATATAATATTCATTACTCGCTAATACGTACTACAACTCGCTAATAAGCAACGACTTTGATTCGCTACCAAGAACAATCACCTAACTCGCTATTTAGAATTATCCTAACTCGCTACATAGCACACAACTAATCCTCTAAGTCCCAATTCCACAAAAACCAGCAACTACGCTCAGGTATGAGCATTTATAGTTCTTAGTAGCTTCACAAAAACTGACTATCATTCAGAGTACACATCAAATAACAACTAACAACAATCTTTGACTATTAAAAGTCAAACCTAGTCACGAAAATCATCAAAACTTCAAAATAGTGCAAAGAGGGGCAATTCAAGCACTAACGAGGTAGCATTCATTCATTCTAATCCTATCCCAGCAAACAAAACCTCATTCCAACCACTAATAAAGATTTAGATGATAAGTCTAGATGAACTCATTGATTTAGATCGTTTCAGTGAGATTTAGGTAACCATGATCTAGATTTAATACGTTTATAGGGTAGAGATCATAAAACAAGAAGTACCTTGGCAAATATAAGCATAGAAATCAAAAATCAATGAAAATCTCAAAATAGCGAGTTGCGAGAGAGGATTTAGAGAGAGAAGTTTGACTGAGTTATTGAATGTTTGACCAATAGTAACTCGCTGACACCTTATATACTTTTACAAGATTTACATATTGGCAGTTTTGGTCCCTACACTTTCATAGTCCATTACTTTGTGGTTTAATGTATTAATAAGGTTTATACAAGTTTCAGATTTGGCACACATGATCCTTGTAATTTCAAAGCCTAGGAAACATTTAGCATATTGTACATAAGTCCCTGTACTCATAAATACTTAACAAATTTAGCCTTTTGAGTTAAAAAAAAAAATATAAAATTAATTTAACATTCCCTTCAAATGAAAACCCGTTTAATACAAAAATACTTTTACCAGTCAATTATTAGTGAGTTAAAAATGCCGTTTTAGATGTCATAAATTTGAAAAACACTCTCCCCCTCAATCAATGACCCGTTTTCTATTTAAAGAGCAGTAGTCGTTGATTGAGTGTCAAATTTTGAAAAATTCAAGTCTAGTTAATTTTCAAACAACACTTTTCTACCGTGGGTAACGCAAAGAATTTCCTGAAGAATCATAGACCAAAAATCATTTGGTTAAAGGAAGAAGATTTGTCTTCTATATCAAGAAATAATGCACTAAAACGTACATTAAGGCGGAATTGCATGGATATCAGTAACATGCGTGGAGAAATTAATCACACTTGTTTTTAGTACACAGCATCTTTTGTCGACAATGCTTTCCTTATTTTGAAAAGCGGGTTGCAGTCTGAAATAACTGCAAGCCATAAAGACATGTTTTGAAAAGTTTGAACTTCCGTTCGAGCTTCATTTAAAGACCCGTGTCATTATTAAATGACATTTCTAGGTCCGTAAATGTTATCGATAAACGGAAGACATGTCTTGAAAAACTATTTTTGGTATTTTCTATTTTTTGATTTTTATGATTTTTGTATGTTTTATATTTTTGTATTTTCTTTTTAGATTTAAGCTATATACATATTTACATAGGATATAAGAAAACTATCCTTTACTCCTCTTCTCCTTTCTAAAGACGTTTAAGGGTTTCCGAAGACATACTGTTTAAACCAAGTCGCGGGAGTATAAATTCGAACCGCTCTCTTGGTAATGCTTTGGTGAATATGTCCATGAGCTGATAATCCATCGTCACGAAGTACAATTCAACCACGCCTTTCTCAACCTGCTCTCTTATAAAATGGTGTCGTATGTCAATGTGCTTGGACCGGGAGTGCTGGACATTATTGCAGTAGAGAGCAATGGCACTGCGATTGTCACAATACAGGGGAATCTTATTGAAGACAAAGCCGTAGTCTGTAAGCTGTGATCTCATCCAAAGTATCTGAGCACAACATCCAGACATGGCAATGTATTCAGCCTCTGTTGTTGAGATCGCAGTACTCTTCTATTTCTTTGAGGACCAGCTGACTAGTTTATCTCCAAGGAACTGAGCACTTCCTGACGTACTTCTTCGTGTGTCTTGACAACCTGCATGGTCCGCATCTGCATAGGCCGTTAGTGCCATAGCAGTGTCTTTCGGATACCAAAGACCCCAATTAATGGTTCCTCTGAGATACCGAAAGACCCGCTTAAGTGCTTCAAGGTGCTTTTTGGTAGGCGAAGCCTGATACCTAGCACACATGCATACAACGAATACAAGGTCGGGTCTGCTGGCAGTGAGATACATTAGGGAGCTGACCATACTACGAAATCAAGTCTGGTCAACTGGAATCCCTAAGGGGTCCTCATCCAGTTTAAGTCGATCCACCATGGGTGTATCAACAGGGTCACACGAATCCATCCCAAATTTCTTTAATATTTCAAGAGCAAATTTTGATTGATTAATAAAAATGCCTCCGGGATTTTAAGAAACTTGTAATCCTAAGAAAAACAACATTTGTCCCATCATTGACATTTGAAATTTAGAACTCATCTCATTGGAAAATATGTCACACTCCTTAGGGCCGGTCGAGGCAAATATGATATCATCTACATATATTTGAACAAGAAGAATATGTTTGCCTGTTTTCCTAGTAAATAATGTCGGATCAACTACACCCTTGGAAAATTTGTTGTCCAGAAGAAATCGTGACAATGTATCATACCACGCCTGAGGTGCTTGCTTTAAACCGTATAAAGCCTTCTTCAGACGATAAACATGTGTCGGATGATCTGGATCAACGAATCCCTCTGGTTGACTAACATAGACTTCTTCCTTCAACTCACTATTAAGGAATGCTGTCTTGACATCCATCTGATAGATGGTCATATTTTTACTGGCGGCATTGGCGATGAAGATTCAAATAGCCTCGATACGTGCAGCCGGTGCAAAGGACTCCTCGAAGTCAATTCCCTCCTCTTGTCGATATCCCTTGGCCACCAACCGAGCCTTATTTTTCAGAACATCACCGTACTCATCAAGTTTAACTTTGTAGATCCACTTGAGAGCAATAATCATGACACAATCTGGTTGAGGTACTAATTCCCATACTTAAAGTCGATCAAATTTATGAATCTCATCTTGCAAGGCTTGAAACCAGCAATCTTCAATTATTGCCGATTTGAAGTTCTTTGGTTCGACTTTTCACAAGACATAGTTATAGAAGCACCACAAGGCATCGGTTGCTAGTTGTTTTTTGGTGGATACCGGTCGAGAGGGATTGCCAATAATATTATCCAGTGGGTGATCTTTGCTCTATTTTCCGAGATGATGAAGTGTTTGAGAGACATAAGGAGATTCGGTTGAACTAAGATCCCCGAATGATGATGCTTCAGACCTAGGTTCTGGAGCAAACACGTTTATGAAGTGATCATTGTCAATAGGAGCAAAAGGATTGTCTTCTATGAGAGGAGATTCAGCTGCAACGCCTTGATGTAAACTTGGAGATTGTAAAGCCGAAGATGACGGTGAATGACTTGGAAAAGGTGCATCTTGATCAATGGTAGTATATGAAGGTGTACCGGTTGAGTTGACTAGAACTTGAACTGCTGGAGTAGGAGAAATCTGTCTTTCAACATGAGGAGGTTCCAGGTATTCATCAAACATTGGTTGGAATAAAATCTCTAGATCTTTATTTGTGGGGGGTACATAAGGAGCTGCAGGAACCAGATTTGGTACGAGCCCTGAACTTATCTGTCCATGCGTCAGAAAAGTAGGAGCGGGTCCTATACTGAGTTGCACAGGAGCCATATGCTCAGTCAGCTCATCGAATAGCACGTGAATAGTTTCCATAATATGTCGGGTTCTTTTGTTGTAGATTCTATACCCTTTCCTGCTAGGTGCATAACCAACGAATATTCAAATATCAGCTGTTGGTTGTAATTTTCCAAGATCTTCGCTTTCATTTGTAGGGTAACAAAGAGAACCAAAGACTCTGAAAAAGGTAAGATCATGCTTCTTGTCATGCACTAGCTCATATGGGGTTTTGCAGTGACGAGTGTGAATAAGGGATTGGTTTTGGGTGTAACACGCAGTAGCCACAGCTTCTGCCCATAGAAACATCAGGGACTTAGAAAAGATCAGCATTGTCCTAGCAGCCTCAACAAGTGTATGGTTCCGTCTTTCGACAACACCGTTCTGCTGTGGAGTTCTCGGAATTGTCTTTTGAAGAAAAATGCCGACACGTTCATAATAATTGGTCAAATCTTTATTGACAAATTATGTGCCATTATCGGTACGGATGTTTCTAATAGTTTTGTTGAGATCGACTTGTATTTGCTTCAGAAATTTGATGACAACCTCTGGGGTCTCATCTTTCGATCTCAAAAACTTAACCCAAGTAAACCGTGAATAATCATCAACAATAACTAAGATGTATTTCTTCCCATTAATTGTTTGAACTGGCATTGGTCCACATAAATCCATATGAAGGGTATTAAGAACTTCCAAGTTGGTGTTTTCAGTTTTGGGTTTGTGGGTATGTTTTTTACTTTTTCCTAGTTGACACGCGGAGTAGAGATGATCTTTCTCAAACTTCAATCTAGGTAAGCCTCGAACTAAATCTTTTCTTGCAAGGTCATTGATGGTATCGAAGTTCAAGTGGTTTAAATGCCGATACCACAACCATGATTTGTTCTTGGAGGCTTTGGACAACAAGCAAATTGGAGAGGACTTCAACATGTTGTCAATCGAGAGAGTGTACAAATTAGAACCACGAGAACCTTTAATTAATTCAACACCATCCGTATCTCGAACGTAGCAAGAATGCTTCCTGAAGGAAACTTCTAGATCCGAGTCACAAAATTGACCGACAGAAAACAGATTGTGTCATAGTCCTTCCACATAGTATACCCTGGAGATCACACTTTCACCAATAACGTAGTCTCCATAACCCATGATAGCACCAAAGTGGTCATTCCCGAATGTAACCACCCCGATGAACTTTTTTACAAAATTCCTAAGCCGCGAGCGATCCCCTATCATATGTTTTGAACAGCCTGAGTCCAAATACCAAAGGACGATCTGTATGACCTGCATTTGAAAATAGACGAAAATGGAGAGTTTGGAAAGTTGGATCCCCAATTATGGTTGGGCTCCCTCGGGTTAGCATAAGCAATCGCTGACACTTTGTTAGGTTTAGTGAGCCTAGTTAAAGGGCACTATTCTCCTAACGTGAATGTTCTTCCTGTGGGCATCCATTGATAACCTACAGTGGTAAGTATGTTGCCTGTTGGTTTCCATACTTGCTTGACTTGCTTAGGTTTCCAAACTTGCTAAACTTTACGCATAACATTTTTAACAGAGGGGGATGCATTCACAGAGTGCAAATAAGTAACTACACACATATCATGATTTGCATAAATTAAGCATTTGTTACTTGTTTGGCAAACAGAATGAGAATTCAAATTAATTACAGTACGCTTAGAGCTAATACTAGAATCAACACGATTCATGGTTTTCAGACTAGACTTATTTGTCCTAGGGTGTTCTTCTACTTTCTTCATGTTGACACTCTTAGCCGGCAAGATCTTATTTTTCTTGGTATTGCTTCGAGGCTGTGATTCGCTAGCATCAGTGCAACTGTTTACTCCTGTAGAAGGAGGCACAAGGACATTAGTCTTTTGACAGTTTAGTTGCTTAACATGTTTGTGGATGTTACTTTTTGACATTGCACATTGTTCCTCAAAAGTGACTTGCTTTTCCTTAGGTAAAGAGGTAGAAGTATGCTTGTTATTTCGTGTATTTAGGACTTTTGGACAAGTGCCAATCACATATTCTAACAATTCCTGAGCGTGTTTGGTGTAGCGGCAAGATGATGCAAGTGATCTATCCATCTAATGCTCTGATACCAATTGTAGGATATTGGATATCATAACACAATCAATGATCTAGGGGTTGGCCTACTTTCTAAAGAGAGAAAGAGGGTTCTAGTGAGAGAAACTACACTTGATGTGTGCGTAAAATAAAATGATCAACCAACCCCTTCCCATGGCTGGAAATGGGGTATATATACATGAGTTTTATGCCCCTAAGTGGGCTATGGAGTAGGCTAACATGTGGGTAAAGACCCGGCTAAACACCATAAGTCATACGATTAATATTAAGGCTACGAGCTAACCTATGCTAGACATTACACGGGGTGACCGAGTCTTTTACATGGATTTTCATAATCCTAACAGGTTTAGGATTAGGTTTTAGGATTTAGTTTTAAGGTTAAAGTGAAATTAGGGTTTTAGGGTTTAGGGTTGTCTGCTTCACTACGGGTTTCATTCAATTGAGAGATCTGCATTCTCAATTTTTTGATGGCGTTGTCTTTTCCTTGAATTGAGGCTTTCATCTTTTCGATTACAAAAACTGAGTCAAAATCAGGAACATCTCGAGTGGGTGGAGATGTGTTGTTTCCAAAACTTTCTTTAAGATTTTGAATTTTCGACTACCCCCCTAGACCCAGATTTAAATGATTTACCTCAAAATTGGAACACCGTTTAATAAATCATCAGGATTAATCCTTTGAAATCTTATCACGTAAATCAGAAAGCTCAACTTCAAGTTCCAGACAACGTGCTTTAAGACTGGTGTGGGCATCATGCATTTCAGTAAAACTAGATACATTAAGCTCAGAATTCGTTGCAACATGAAACACATCTTTGAACAAGCAATCAGCAATTAAATTATCATTTGCAATAAGAAGATTTTTCCGCTCAATCTCATCATGCTTCCTATCTACAACGTGTTGGTCAACCTCAGCTTCCAACTCTTCAAAAATTTCTTTCATTTCTTTAACTTCTTTTGTTAGAGCCTTTTGAATGCCCTCAAAATGTTCTTTAAGTGTTTTGAAAAATGGAATGACCTCGGTGAGATAACATGCCTTGGTTTGTTCAAAACCCCTTTCCCCTTCAGTGAGCCCCGTTGGTGTAATTCTCTTGTTACAGGTTTTTTCAAAGTCCGAAAAGAGTTGTATTAGTGCAAAAATGTTAATTTTTACTTGACTCTTTGTTGGAAGCACCCTTGGGACAAGCGTTGCAGGTGTATTTGGCGGATACACTGTCAACGCTTTGGTTGGGCCCTTGAGGCAATGTCGCTCCTTTGAGAGCTTATGCCTTTCATCTGATGATGTCTTGAGACCAATAATAATTGCTCAGGGGTCAATGCTTGGTGGGTGGAAAGTTGCTAATCATTCTCTTCGTGTAATCAAGTGGTGCAATCTTAACCTTATGAGTCACACACTCAGGGTCTTTCATTTTGTCATGCATTTTTCTCCTAGTGATTTCAACTATCTCTAGGGTATCCTTTGTGTTGTGTACTATAGCCGGGACATGATTGTTTTTGACAATTTCATAACCATTATATAGAGCAGGCTAAACTTACTTTGCACGGGTGAGGCATAAGGGGTTCTTGTAACCAATAGCCACCTTATTCAGTTCATTATAATAGGGCTTTGGTTTACACAACATGTGAACTGTTTGAAGAGACTGGTCTTGTTTGTATAATCTATCATCAACCTTTTCTTTTAAAGCTTTCATGTCCAAAAATTCTTCAAGGTATTTGTTTTCTTTCTATTTAAAATCCTTTTTCAAAGACGTAACTTCTTTTACCATTGACTTGTTATGGTTGATGGTAGAAGCAAGTTGCAATTTTACAGAATGAAGTTCCTTTTTCAAAATTTCTTCCTTAATGTTATGTTCAGTGATAACTATTCTTAATTGTTCATCAATCTTTGTTCTTTTTCCGTTAATTCAAACCTGGCCCGTCTTTCATACAGTTCAACTTGTTCCTTATAAGTTTCAAGTTCAGCAGTTAGTGAATTAGCAACTACTATGTTCCGTGTTGTTTTAGAGACAGACTGGGCATGAGGTTCACACATATCATTATATATCATCATGTATGCATCATTTGTAACAGAAGATACATTGCTTTGTACAACTGGCATTGCGTTGTCCTTTACATACTGTTCATACATAATCATATTACTATTACTCGTATAATCGGCATGTGAGTCAACAACGTAGTTTGGTTGTACATCGTCATGTATCTCGTGTTCTTCATGATGTTCACAAACAGCATCCTGATAGTGATCATGGTCGTGTACCTCAGATAGAATGTTTGTATCATACGACGGATCGGCTTCATCATAAACATGATCTACAGATGATAGATTAGCCATAAACATAGTGTATGCCGTAGGTGCCTCATCAACATCAAAATCAAAAGCATCACAGTTATCAGCTTGAAACACATTATCCATATTGAGTGCTAAATCCTAAATAGGCTGCTCATCCACATCTTCATCAACAGCGTTGTCTTGTCCACCTACAAGAAATAGTAACTGTTCTTCATCTAATGCCACTCTCTTCTCCTGAGCTTGCATCAGAACATCTTGTCTTTGAAGTATTCAAAGTTCTGTGGTCGCTTGGGCTAAGTGCAGTTCCTTGCTATGTGGCCTACCGTTGTAGTTGTAGCACTTAACCTGCCTTGCTTGACCTGGATTAGCATTCCCGACTCTATTCAGAGCTCCCTCATAACCAGCTATACCTGCACCCCGTGCATTGTTACCCTATCCTCTATTCTGTCGACCCTGAACATTCTGAACCACAACCCTGCTGTCTTGAACTGTGGCTTGGTTCCTAGGATTTGATGAAGTTCTGAGTTGATTATTTGTTTGAGGAAGGTATGTTTTATATGATTGGGTGAGAAGGGCAAGTGTGTTGGTTAAATTCACAATTAACTTGTCTGTTGGAGAGAGTCCCGAATCAAGTTAAGAGTTGTCAGTAAAGTGTGATGGAACATATGTGGATGATAGATTTGTGAATGATTGTGAATTGTACTGCTGAGGTGCCATATTGGACATCAAGGCGAGAGGATCAACTGTGTGTGTAGTGAATCGGTCTAACATCATTTTGTTCTCATTGGCATATGCCTCGTGCTACTTTAGATAAGCATACAGTTGATCATAGTTGGATTCCCTCAAGCCTCTGTTAAGTTTCACTGCTGTTACAAATCTACCCCATTCCGGAAACATGTTGTTAACAAACTTAGAATTCAACAGCATTCTGGACATGCTCATCTTGATGTTACGCATGTCGTTGATGAGTTTAGCAAACCAGACATAGTAATCATGAATAGTCTCTCCTTTATGCTGACGAAAGTGTTCGAAGTCATCATACAACTGTGATTCACGGTCTTCTTTTGTTAATTCCGAACCTTTCAGGAGCATCTTCACATTGTCCCATATGTCCTTTGCATCAGTGTAACGATTGATAAGAGAGTAGATATCTTTTGGCAACCCTTGAAGTAGGATGTTTGTTGCCCGAATGTCAGCATTGTACCTATCCTTATCTTCAGGTGACAGGTCAGAATAGACACGAGGTCGTTCTGGACCTAGATGTAGGGCACCTTCATTTCCTTCTAAAAGAGTTTCCCTAAATGTTCCCATCTGAAAAGGTCCTTCATCAATTGACTTCAAGATGTTCACCCCATTCTCTTTACCTCGACAATACAGTCGAATACGTTGTTGCCATGATGCAAAGTCAGTCCTATCAAGCATAGGTGGTCGGGTATCGGAACCGGCACATTGGATGTCTTCCGAAAGATTAGCCATTTTAATTGATTATGAAATGATTAATTTGATCGAACAATGATTAGTGATTGTATGTTAAAAGTGATGATTGTTTGTTGGATTAGGTGATATTTTGTTTAATTGTGATTTGGTTTGGTTGAAATGAGTTAACGTAATGAAGAAAAAAATTTCCAGAGTTTCTTTCTACCAAAACACAGTGAAGGTCTTCAAAAGTAGACCAAACACAGGAAGTCTTGAGACAAAACGCAATCAAGTCTTGAGACAAAACGTAGGAAGTCTTGAGACAAAACGCAACCAAGTCTTGAGACAAAATGCAGGAAGTCTTGAGACGAAACGCAATCAAATCTTGAGACAAAACGCAATCCAATCTTGAGACAAAACGCAATCAAGTTTTGAAATGGGCAGAGTCTCTCCTAAGCAAAACGCAAGAAAGGTCTTCAATTAGTCAAAACGCAGAACCAAAACGCAACCTTTCATAAACCAAAACGCAAGAAGAAAAATGCAGGAGACAAAACGCAGCTCCTAATAAGATAAAACGCAGTACAATTGTCCTTTACAATACAACAAAATGCAAGAAGCAAAACACAACCAAGAATATGCTAGTGAGACAAAACGGAGTCAAGAAAACACGAACTTTTTCACTAAAAAACACCTAAAAATCACCCTTTTGAATGTTTTTGCTTGGTTTCTTTTGCACAATTTGATCCTAGAAGGCTATAACAACTATAAAAACACTAACTTTAACATCATAAACGTGAGAATCAAAGAGTGTCAAGAATAAAACCATAAACCTTCAAAAACCAAACTTTTGATCTAAACTAACCAAGAAAACGCACACACAATCTAGCTAATCATCCCATGTGCTCTGATACCAATTATAGGATGTTGGATATCATAACGCAATCAATAATCTAGGGGTTGGCCTACTTTGTATAGAGAGAAACTAAGTTCTAGTAAGAGAAAAACACCTTTAGTGTGTGTATTATCAAAATGATCAACCAACCCCTTCCCATGGCTAGAAAGGGGTATATATACATATGTTTTGTGCCCCTAAGTGGGATATAGAGTGGGCTAACATATTGGTAAATACCCGGCCCAACACCATAAGTCATACGATTAATATTAAGGCTACGAGCTAACCTATGCTAGACATTACATAGGGTGACCGAGTCTTTTACATGGATTTTCATAATCCTAACATTATGTCCTCTATACCGTTTTCGGTGTCTTCTTCTTCTTGTGATATATGCTCGTTACTTCTGTTGATTGTGCCACGTTTATTAGATTGCCGTTTATCTATTTCCTTCACGACCTACAAGGGGTAGCATCAAATCCCGATGAAGAAATCTGACGAAGAAACGACAATCGTCTACACCAACCAAGTGTTATTTTGTTACACCAAGATGCCATTCGGTCTCAAGAACGTCGACACAACCTATCAGACACTAATAGACAAGGAGTCCAGAACTCAAATCAGCGTTACCCTTAAAGCATATGTCGACGAATGAAGATATGGTCATCAAGATCAAGATATAAGATTCCTTTTTACACGACATCATCGAAACATTCCAGAACCTTCGACGAATAAACATAAAGCTAAACCCATCTAACTGCACATCCAGAGTCGAAGAGGGTCAATTCTTGGGACACATCATCGACGCCACGGGAATCATGACAAACCCCAAAAAGATTGAGTCGGTCCTATAGATTATCCACCCAAGAACCTCAGAAAAATACAAAACCTCAATAGGAAACTCGCATCTCTCAGCCGGTTCCTATCTCGAGCATCAGAAAAGCAACTACCATTCTTCAAAGTCTTAGTCGAGTGCAACAAAAGCAAAATATTTGAATGGACTGACAAAGCTCAGGCGGCATTCTACTCATGATATTCCTAACCGAGCTACCAACCCTGACCGCTCTGATCCCTGGTGAAACCCTCACTTTGTATCTAGCGGCCTCTCAGGAAGCTATCAGTTCAGTGCTGCTGGAAGAAAGAAACAAGGTCCAAAAGTCGATCCACTTCTTCAGCAAGGTCGTGCAAGACGCATAAGTCAACTACCCTCTACTTTAGAAGCTCGTATTTTCCCTGCTATTGTCATCTAGGCAATTCAAGCGGTACTTCCAAGCTCACTCGATACATGTCCCGACAGACAAACCATTGAAACAGGTTTTATCAAATCACGAGTATACAAGCAGAATGTCAAAATGAGCAATCGAGCTGAGAGAATATGAAATAACCTTCAACAAGGCACCCAGATTAAGGGGCAAAGACATGGCATACTACCTCCAGAGGGTAATACAACGCCAGCTACATCGCAATGGACAAAAATCAACAACGCACGCAAAACCACAGGACATGACAAAAAAAATGGACTCTTCACATTATGCGGCACACATTATTAAAGTGAATGAAGAAAAACAAAAATAATGCCATCGTATTAAGATTGATCGAATTGATCGAGGATCCATTGTTTTTATTAGGTCTTTTAATTTGCTTTTGTAACCAATGGAGCACAAATACCATATGTAATGCCTTAGGGGACGTTTGGTATGATGGAATGGAAAGGTGAGAAACAGAATGAGAAAGATTTTCTTAGTTTGGTACATCAAAGAATAAGAATAGAGAATTAAAATATGATTCTTTGAAAAGCAAATCAATTCTTTAAAAAAAGTGGAGAATTGTGAGAATCACCAACTTGAGAATAAGAAAATTATGTAAAAAGGGACAAATCATGTGTGTGACACATGCTTTTCATTTACGTTGTTCGTTAAAAAATTAAAAAAAAATTCGTACTTTTTAAAAATCTTAATTTTTTTAAAGGCAAATGACACAAAAGGTACTCAACTTAAGGGTTATTTTCAATCAAGGTATCACACTTTTTTTCTTGCATAAAAAGGGATCCAACCTTTTCTTTTGGCCAATTTAAGTATTTTCGTTAAATATTTAACGATCATCCATTAAGTTTTACATTTCAAATCCACCGACCGCTACCACCATCACTAATCATTGTCGCCACCACCAAGTCTCCCCACCACAATCACTACCTAATCAATAATCATTCTTCATTGGTTCAACATTTCTGATCATGATTTTTTTAGTTGATGCAAGATTAATTTTTTGAATATGTTTTAATATTTTGTCTTACGTATTGCAGCATACTGATTTTCTCATATTGTCATGTTCAGTTTAATGTTGACCGAAAGATCAAAACTTTAGATTAATATAGTGAATGATTATTGATACCTGCTAGTGTATGGAGCTCCAATTCTACCAAAAGTTATTTAATATGATGAATTCCATAAACCTGCACGCCTGGCTCCCTAACCACGTCAGTTCTAAAATAAAAGAACAGTTATCGATTTTCTAGTAGGACAATTTGTAAAGTTAGAACTGCAAATCAAAACCAAGATCATGGTCGAAAAAGTTGAACGAATGAAGAATGATTAGTTAGTGATTCTGATTGGGAGGCTTGGTGGTGGCGACGATGATTGGTAGTGGTGGTAGCGGTCGGTAGACTAATGTAAAACTTAACAGATAATCGTTAAATATTTAACGAAAATACCCAAATTGGCCAAAAAAAATAAGTTGAGTGCCTTTTTATGCATAAAAAAGTGTAATACTTTGATTGGAAATGACCTTTAAGTTGAGTACCTTTTGTGCCATTTGCCATTTTTTTAAATAAATTTAATTTTTTTTCGTACTTTTTAAATTTAACAAAAAATTAAGAAAAAATAAAAAGCTAAAACTTTTTACGTTTTACTTCGATTTTTTTTACTTTTTTATTTTTCTGAACTTTTAAAAAAAAAATTCGTAGAAAAAAAAATTAGCTTCTTAAAAAAAATTAAAAATTAAAAAGTACGAAAAAAATTTAAATTTTTTTATAAAATAAAGATTTTAAAAAGTTTGAAATTTTTTTAAAATTTTTTACGAATTTTTTTTAAAATATAAAAAGTACGAAAAAAGATTTATTTATTTTTTTTAAATTTAAGATTTTACTAAGTACAAATTTTTTACAAAAACATGATATTCCTTACATTGATTCTGTAATGGGTACCAAACATATGAATCTATTTTCTTTCTTTACGATTCAATTTTTTACTTCATTTTCATTCTTTGCGATCCAGTCGTAACATTTGGGTCAAAGCAATACTTTAGTGGATGGTTTTATATTAGATGTTAATTTTAGACTTTTAAGATGCATGCTATTATCAATGACCACGTCAAGTGACATGTAATTTTATTTTTATTTTTGAACATGTAATTTTCAGTCGTAGACTTATTAACAAAGTTCCCAGCAAAAAGGGACATGGTTATCATGTTTTTTTTTTGTTATTGTAAACTTCTAAACAGAAGAATCGAAATTCTTTCATCCTGGTTCCGATAAAAATCATGTTAGCATGTTAGAAAAAAATAATTGTGGTTTCATAAATGATTTTATTTCATCTTCCAAAGAGCCAATGATATAGCAATGAAAAAATAACACAGAAAGTACACATGGATCTGCAAAAAATACCTCAAGACTCATATTATTTATGACCCATGTGGTCACTGTTACTTTTATTACTTCTTAATCAATGCCCCTAAAGGCACAAATATATGTTAACTTGGTTTGTTATTCCAAGCATAATGAGCCCTTTTATAGAAAAAAGCATAACCGGCAAGTTAAGTTACAATGATAATCCAGTAGAATCTAATTTAGGACTTCGTCGGGTATTTCCATTTAAACAAGATTTCACGGTATATCAATCATTCTGTTTTAAATATGAGGCTTGCGTACAATTAAACTAGATAAAAACTTAAAGAGATTTGTATGTAAAAACTGTCGATTGAACTAAATATACACGATTTGCCTGAAAATAGTGTCCTGTGCCAAAAGAAAGGATCCGTTGGGTGTTTTCATTTATGATCCGATTCATATATACGTAACAATCTCAAGCTAGAGCTTCTTTCTACGGATCTTACAAGTTTCTCCGGCCCGTATGTTTCTGTGTATTTTTCTAATAGTTTTATCAAAATGCAGCGGTGTAATTTAATCTATTCCTTAATTAGTTTTCTATCTTGAGTGTTCATCAAGCTCTTTCCGATCAGCACAAATCTTTAACCACAATCAAGTTATAGATATTCCATAAAGTGTTGCCCTGGTTAGTTTTGCATTATCATTTCGATTGGATGTATTCAGCATGGCTTAAAAATTGTTATCGTTTTAAATACTAAGAATTATACCATTTCGGAGTTATTAATAAAAAAAAATTAAAACGGCAATTTTTTCACACCTATACCACTTATCTCACAAATGACTCCGTCGAGGCTTGAACCCACAACCTTTAAATTGGTAGGAACACACATACCACTTGACCAAAGGCCTTGGGAGTATTGGTTAAAAAACCCTATCTTATTTCTTTGTAATGTCTTTCTAGCTCCTTGCTAGTTTTTTTTAATAAAGTTGCCGTTCAAAAAAAAGGATCATTTGATTTTGACACGTAAGCAAAAATCTCGATCTGATTTGGGCTAAAAAAATGTAAAAGAGTAAAAATAATCAATTTGTTTTGTCCAAAATTGAATCAATTTTGGTCAAAAATTAAAAATTATTTGTGGTAAGAAATTTGATGAAGAAAAAAAAATATAAAAATATAAGTGTCAAATTAGTTGCAAAAACAAACATTTAAAAGAAGGAAGATGTTTAATAAAAACTTTATGGTTCAATTTTTTAATAAATTATATGAAAGTAATAATTAAGCTTAATAACATTTTCATATTTTTTAATAACTTTAGAAATATAAACAAATAACTCCTTAGACTTTATACTTTAAAAATACAACATATAAAAAATCTATTTAAAGTTAATATAAAAATTTCAAAAAAAACATATTAAACTCGCATATTATTAATAGATAAATTTGAATAACAACATCAGCATCCACATCAACAGATTGCGTGTTGTTGTGTCAACACACCAAGATTTACAACCCCTAGGCATAGTACTTAAATGTTCAGTGTATATAGCAAGGACTACGGGGGTTATTATCGAATCTCTAGGGGTAATAGGTTGGAGAGAACTCGAACAGAATATACAGAGTTCTAAGGGTTGAGAGAATATATATTTATAGGTAGACTTAATCTAATTTATAGAAAGCAAATAAAATTCAGGATTTGAGATGTTGGTTTTGTTGGAGCTAAATAAACTCAAAAATAAATCAAAGTACTTTGTGTGAAAACTTAAATGTTTGATAACATCAAATATTTGATACTTTTTAGTATCAATTTCCCCATGAAAATACTTGCAATTGTCTTATAAATACTTGAAATCGATGCTTTTACGGTTATTTCGTTGTTTTCAGGTAAAATGCAAGTATGTGATAAGAAACACTGGAAATGGACGGAAAAATGAAGAAAATACGGATTCTTACGAGAAGTTACGGCGTAACCCCTACGATAGTGTTACGCCGTAACCTATTCAAGGCAAGACACATCATTTAGCGACATTACGACGTAACCACACACAAGGTTTACGTCGTAACATTATTATTATAGAAGGATGAGTTATCCAGAAGGGTCCCCAAGCATTACGCGTAACATGGATAATGATTAAAAAAACGCCGTAATATCTTTTAAGCCTGCAATATAGAAAGTATGCGTCAGCAGTTTACGGCGTAAACCCCTAAAAGGTTATGCCGTAAAGTATTTGAAACTTATAAATAAAGGCCTCATTCAGACAATTCGAAATCAACCATTCTACAGCAGTTTCAAGGGGCGAACAAGGGCCCACCCCCCCCCCTCCCCACCCCCCCCTCCATTGCTCGAAGAATTCCACCATAGTCCAAGGGAGATCACACTTATCTTACTTTTGTACTTAATCATTCATAAACCACTTCTGTAAGAATTATGAGTTTTCAATCCAAGATTACCTTTATTAATTCTTGCTGTGTTGTTGCTATAAGCGGCTAAGCACTTTAAGTGTTGGCCTAGACATGAATTTACTATAGTTATAATGTTTGTTTCTTGTTAGATTATGGTTTCGTTGGATATCCTTTAACTATCATGTAACCCTGGGTTTTGGTAGTATTGCAGGTGGTTTAGATCATGTTAATCCTGTTATTAGATTACCAATTGAACATGGGATTAGCAGGGTACTAGGGTAGGTCTGACACCCTATCCCTAGTGTAGGAACTGACCAAGTTACCGCCTCTATCACTTAATATACTTAAAAAGCAGAGGAACTCTTTCAGATAGGGTTTATAATCTATATAGGTTATTAGACTAGTTCTTGGGATAGTTGAGATTAATCACTATGACCTGGTTGTCCTACCTTCGTAACTTTCGGGGGATTCAGGATCGCATGAATTATAGGGCAGACTAAAGATACCTATTTAGGTCTGTCGACTTTAGAAACCACTAATGAAACGATGATGTAACATTGCACAGGAAAACGTAGTTATAAAGGTAGTAATTAATTAGCTAGGCTAGCACGCCTATCTCCCTAATATCTTCTATTACATTTACTTTTCGCATATTTACTTACCTGTTAATCTAAAAATCAATCTTAAAACCATTCTTAAAACATGACACTTTCAAATTAAAACTAATAACACTTAGCTCTTGGGACGACCTCGGATTTACCATCTCTACACTACTCACGATCGGGTTCTCTACCCGTTAGTGCGTTTGTCTGGTGAATCGAGTTTTATAAATTTAAAACTTGAACAAAATATATTTTAAAATAAAATACGCATCAAGTTTTTGGCGCCGCTACCGGAGAGCTAAAAGTTAGTATTAATTTGATTTCTTGTAATTATTTCCATTCTCTCTCTAACTTCTAAATTTTGCAGGAACTATGGCGGGAGTAGACATCAATACTCTCACCATGGAATAATACTTAGCATTGTCACGAGAAAACCAGGCATCGGGCGTGGTTAAACCAAAAATCGGGGGCAAAGTCAACTTTGAGATCAAGAGTCAACTCATGTGAGAATTGAGGGAAGACAGCTTTTCTGGGAATAAGAATGAGGACGCCCATGATCATATTGATCGAGTCCTCAGCATAGTAAGTTTGTTCAATATACCCAGAGTATCAAAAGACGCAGTACTGCTACGTGTGTTCTCGTTCACTCTTACTGGATCCGCTAAAAGATGGGTGGATAGACTCACTTCAGGAGCTGTCAACACTTGGGACTTCCTTAAAAAGGCCTTTATCAAAAGGTATTGTCCACCATCTAAGACTGCTAAACAGCTTGAAGACATCCACAACTTCAAGCAAGAAAGCGACAAATCATTATACCAAGCTTGGGAATGATATAATGATTTGTTGTATAAGTGCCCGACCCACGACATAAACATTCATCAAAAGGTAAACATATTTTATAAAGGTTTGAGCACTATGAACCGTCAATGACTTGATTTGCAGGGACCAATTCCTGGAATGACACCAACTCAAGCTTTGACGGTAATACAAACTATGGCTGACCACTCTCAAAAGTGGCACGATGGGACATCAAGCAGGAACATTAGCAGCAGCAGTAATACTGATGGACTTGCTGCAATCGTAAATAAACTAGATAACTTGGGACGCGATATGAAGAAGCTAAAAGAAAATGTTCATGCGATCCAAGTTGGAAGACAAATCTGCGAAGGACCTCACCTTGACAAAGATGTCCTCTCAACGAGGAAGTCAAACCAGTGGAAAAGGTCAAGTACGGTGAATTTGGGTGCCCCGCTCCTTTCAACGGAAGTAATGGATCCAAGTTTTGTGTAGGACCACCAAGATACTATACTCGTACATATAATCGACCAGCTTATGGGGAAAAGAGACCAAGATTAGAAGAGCTTATAAATAAGCATCAGGAAGAATCAGCATAAATAAGTACCAAAATGGAAGAATGGATTAAGAAGCTCCAAGAAAATGCAGAGATTAACACTAGGAACCAGAGGGCCTCTCTTAAAAACCTAGAAACCCCAATCGAGCAATTAACCAAGGAACTCCATTATAGGACAACCAATGGAGCTCCTAGCTCATCTACCGAGCAAAAAAGAAGAAACAAAAAAAAACAAAGAACAAAAAAAAACAAAAAAAAAAAACAAAAAAAAAAAAAAATGAAAGTCAAAAAAAATAAAATTAAAAAAAAAACACAAAAAAAAAAAAAAACAAAAAGGTAAACAAAAAAAAAAATAAAAAGAAAAAACGAAAAAGCAAAAAAGAAAAAAAAAAAAAGAGGTGACATAATAGGTATAAAATTAAGGATAACATGGTGAAGCGGCTGAGACAGAGAAGATAGTGTGGGTGCTAGGTATGGAATATAATAAAAAAACAAAAGCAAAAGAAATAAAAAACAATAAAAGCAAAAAAACAAAAAAAACAAGAAAAAAAAAAAAAAAAAAAAAAACAAAAAAAAAAAAAAGAAAAAAACGCAAAAAAAAAAATGACAAAAAAAAAAAGATAAAAAAAAAAAAAAGAAGAAACACTTTATTACTTACTAAATCTCATTTTTTCACACTAAATACTCACATTCTAATGATCTTCATGCCTTTTATCTATTTCTTACCTTGACACTACTTCAGTTTTGTTGTAACGCATTATAATGGTGACCATGTAAAACATACTTTAAAAAGAGTAAAATCATCTGGACACACAACACACATCGAGACATAACAATATCATTCATAAATGCTATCAAAACAGAACAGCGAAGAGACAGCTCAGCAGACACACATGACATGAATTGTCTAACACACACACACAAGTTATAAAACATTTACTAATGAATGAGAGATCGATTATATGATTTTGAAGACTCTTATTAATATGTAAGAGTGATATTAGGTCTCTATAAGATCACTATATGTCTAGTATGTCACATACGTTCACAGGTGACATAGAGGGTACAGAGGGGGTAATAAGAGGGTGTTGTGGCTATTCACAGAGTTGACATCATAAGTAGTGCTCAGGATTTCATAAACCGACCAGCAAGTACACAATATTATGTGCAATCATCAATAGGGTATAATTATACTGGAAGAACAAGAAATGTCTAGAATCTTAAGTGTGGGTAGATTCATAGACTTAGTAAAAAATATTTGTGTTATCAGAGTAAGGAAATAAATTAAAAAATGAGAGTCACAGTTATATAAAATGTAAATGTTATTACTCTCTTTTACTGAGCAGATCTTTGAGATTATCTAGTTAGCATATTTACACTCTGTCTTTCATACTCTATTAATTAGATTACAAACATGGTTCAGTCTAACCATAGGTCATGGTTGGCGCATGATTTCTTATAGCGCGAGTATGAACATTATAATATATGTGCAAGAGTAATCGTCAAGATACATACATCAAAACACATAAGGAGAACAGGAACCCCTCACAATTGGGTGAGTCAAAAGTATCAACACGAAACACATAACACCCCTATCTTTTCCAAGAACCACGAAGTATAGATTTAACACACACTCTTCACAAAAACCATCCCAAATAATAAAAAATAACACAATCCAAAAACACAAAAAAAAAAGGAAAAACAAAAAAACAAAGAAACAAAAATTCAAAAAAAAAAAAAATAAAAAAAAGAAAAAAGAAAACAAAAAAAAAAAAAAACAAAAAAAAAAAAGAAAAAAAAAGCAATAAAAAAAAAATAAAAATAAAAAAAAAATAAAAAAAAAATACTAACAAAAAAAAAAAAACAAAAAAAAGAAACAAAAGAAAACAATAAAAAAAAAAAAAAAAAAAAAAAAAAAAAAAAAAAAAAACAAAAAAAAAAAAAAACCAAAAAATTCGCAAAAAAACAAAAAAAAAAAAAAACAAAAAAAAAGAAAAAAAAAAAGACAAAAAAAAAGAAAAAAAACAAAAAAAACAAAAAAAAAAACAAAACAACAAGAAAAAAAGACAAAAAAAAAAAAAATAAAAACAAAAAAGAAAAACAAACACAAAAATAAAAAAAAAAAAAGAAAAAAAAAAAGAACAGACAACTATCAAAAACACTAAAAAAAAAAAAAATAATAAAAAAAAAAAAAACAAAAGAAGAGAAAAAAAAAAAGGAAGAAATAACAAAAACATAAAAAAAAAAACAAAAAGAAAAAAAAAAAAAAAGAATTAACAAAAAGAATAAAAAAGAACAAAAAAAGAAAACAATGGACTTAAAAAAAACAAAAAAAAAAAAAAAGAAAAAAAGTAAAGAAAAAAAATACAAAAAAAAAAAAAAGAAAAAAAAAAGATAAAAAAAAAAACAAAATGAAATAGAAAAGAACCAAAAGAAAAAAAAAGCAAATAAAAAAAAAGAAAAAAAAAACACAAAAACAAAAAAAAACAAACAAAAAACAAACAATAACAAAAAAAAATAACAAAGAAAAAAACAAAAAAAAAAAATTAAAAAAATGAAAAAAGGGAATAACAAAAAAAAAAAAAAAAAATTAAACAAAAAAAAAAACAATAACAAAAAAAAAGAAAAAAAAAAAAAAATAACATGGCATCTTGAGCATCATGGAAGCTCAAGAGATGTCTATCTGGTATTGCAGAGAGCAATATGTTGAGAGCTTTCTCATTGTTTCTCCTTGCATTGACAACAATTGAAGTTTTCGGTGCAGAAGGTTGACCTGAGGAAGAAGCTGGTTCTGTTGTAGCCTGGTCACCATTGGTGATTATATCCCATAGAATATGATCAGTAATTGCAATATACTGTCTCATCTTCATGCACCATAGGTCATACTCACCCTTCTTGATGATTGGAATTCGTAGTGCAGTGACAGATGAGGCAGGAGGGTGGTTTTCAGCTTCAGACATCTTTAGTGTTTTGCAAAGATATCGGATGTTCAAAGTTCTTCTTAATCAGAGTTTCCTCACAAGCTCTGATACCACTTGTAGGATCGATGTACTCTAATATGTTGAACCTTTAGCTTGTAAAGGATATTACTACCTTGAATAAATCCAAGATAATAACTATGAAACGC
Organism: Tanacetum coccineum; assembly: GCA_026074375.1. NCBI lineage: Eukaryota > Viridiplantae > Streptophyta > Magnoliopsida > Asterales > Asteraceae > Tanacetum > Tanacetum coccineum. Next base: position 55,606 of record BQNB010012064.1, read on the forward strand.
TGACACTGAATACTATCAACTATGCGGAATCTAATTGATAATATTAAGAAGAACACACAGCAATAATCAAAAGATTACTTTTATTATCACACCTTGAACCTGCCTAACTTTGCAGATTCCTAAACACTAATAATACTAATCGCTAACACTTCTTCTAAGACTCGTACTCGTACCTAACTATGCCTTCCAAGGGGTCCTTTTATAGACATCAAGGATTAACCCTATTGGGCTTACAACCTGCCATGCTTATCTTCTCCTAGTACAATCCTTCTAAAACTCTAAAACTGTTATAAGCAGTACTTTGATATTGCTAACAGTACTTTTCTATAACTAACAGTACCTTAACATAATAAGCAGTACTTTAATATCACTAACAGTACTTTGTTATCTGCCAGCAGTACTTTACAATATTTCCTAACAAGTGTCGTCTGGATACTTAAAAAAAAGTGTCATAAATTTTGGTATCCTTAACAGTGGTAATTGGTGGTTACTACTGCCACGAGGCACAGTACTGCTAGTGATCATAAATATTGGTGCTTTACTGACGCTAAAAAGTGTCACAAAAAGGTATGGGAGGAAGGAGCACTTTATACTGCCAATACAAGTTAGTATTGATCGCGTTGATGTTTCTACCGCCAAGGTAAAACATTACTACTTGTTAGGATTGATAAAAGTGACGATCTTATTGAGATAAATATCTTGTAATAAATAGTGAATTAATATTGTATAATATGGTAAGTAAAAGGCTTGTGACTAAAATAAAGTCACAAGACTTGGCTAAATAGAAAAAGTTTAAAAGTCAAAGGGGCTAAATGGTAAAAGTCTAAAGCTAAGTAGTTAGTGCTGTTAGTAGTAAAAGTTAAGACTGCTAGTACAGGTTACTACTGTTAATGTATATTAGTACTGCTAGTACTAATATTACTACTGCTTATGTTTATTAGTGTTGCTGGTGGAAAGATTACAACTGCTTGAAGACTATCCACTATCAAGAGGATAAAGACAAATTAAAGAGATAAAGATTGTCTGGAGAACATGAATGCGTGTGAAGATAAGTGTTGAGATATTTAAGTACAAGATATGCATAATGTATTTATTTAGAAGATTATGTTTATGTATAGAAAAGATTGAGATATCTTAGGAATATATTGTAAGCCGACTAGGACTCCTTAGTCTATAAAAGGAGGCTCTAGGGCATTAGTTGGATAACATCATCATAGACAAAAATTTCTCATATCCTCAAACATACATACACAGATCCAGAGATTAAGAGACTTGTAAGCTTCAAGGTTGTAAACCCTAGTGCTAAGATAGAGTACTCGTAATATTATCATTAATAATATTGAAGCGTTTTGTTACATCTTGTGTTCATTCATTCAAGTTTACTGTTTCATTGATATATCTTCTAGATATTAAAGAGTAGATTCGGCATACTCTTTGATATACACACAAAGTTTATGCTATTGTTATTTTGGATTTATCCAAGGTAACATACTCTTTATAAGGTAAGGAATCGATCTAGATTTGGGATCAACAAGTGGTATCAGAGCTTTGCTTTGAGAAACTTTAATCTAGAAGACATGGAGCTTGATTCTACAAATAGTGGTCCTAATGCAAAGCTTCCCATACTCAAATTGGGGGAATATGAGATGTGGGCTATAAGGATTAAGCAGTACTTCCAGATCCAAGACTATACACTCTAGGAAGTGATAAAAAATGGTGATTCATGGGTCTTAGTATCTCAAACAACTGAGGAGAATGGGAAAATAGTTACAAAGATGTCTACACCTGCAACTGCAGAAGAAAAGACAAAGAAAAAGAATGATGTCAAAGCTAGAGGTTTGTTACTCATGGCACTTCCAAATGAACATCAGCTAACATTCAGTCAGTATCCAGATGCTAAATCTATGTTTGCTGCCATTAAAACAAGATTTGAGGTTAATGCAGCTACTAAAAAAACTTAGAAAACTCTCTTGAAGCAACAGTATGAGAATTTTAGTGCAACAAGTGCAGAGTCTCTTGACTTTATTTTCAATAGGCTTCAGAAGATAGTCAGTAGGCTTGCTATCTTGGGTGTGATGATTGCCCAAGAAGATTTAAACATAAAATTTTTAAGCAGCTTACCACCTGAGTGGAATACTCATGTAGTTGGTTGGATGAATAAGCCTGAGATTGAGACTATGAGTATAGATGATTTGTACAACAATTTCAAAATTGTTGAACAAAAGATAAAGAAAACTGTTGGTACATCTAGTGGTGTTCAAAACTTGGCCTTCATGACTGCACCAAGCTCTAGCAGTACCAATGATGCTAACACTGCTTCTTCACAAGTTAGTGCTGCTAGCCTTAGTGTTAATACTGCCGAGTCCATCAGTTAGTACTGCCAAATGTCAGTGATAATACTGCTTTATGCTTTCATAGTTGAAAATCCAAACTGGTTTCTCATGTCTACCTAGGACTTAGAGCAAATTCATGAAGATGATTTAGAAGCAATGGATTTGAAGTGGCAACTCTCTTTGCTAAGTGTGAGAGCAAAGAAGTACTATCAAAAGACAGGCAAGAATATTTTCATTAATGGTAATGATATTGCTGGATATGATAAATCTAGTGGAGGTTTTCAACTGTTCATAAGTTTGGGACACTTTTTGCCTGTGAGTGCCAGAGCACCAAGAAGACAAAGTAGGTCAGTTCAGAAATCAAGACATCCCAAGAAGCAAGAAACAATATTAAAGACTCTTCAAAGGCAACGTTTGGTATTAATGGTGTAAGTTTTGATTGGAGTGACATGGCAGAAGAACAAGTTCAGACAAACATGGCTCTAATGGCATTTTTAGACTCAGAGGTATACACTGATAAGACTTGCTCTAAAAATTGTCTAAAAAACTATGAATCTCTTAAGAAACAATATGATGATTTGGTTACTAAACAACATGAAACTAAATTTAAGGCAATTACTTATAAAAGAGGACTAGATACTGTTGAGGCACAACTTGTCACATATAGGAAAAATGAGGTTCTTTTTAATGAAGAAGTTGCTGTCCCTAAAAGAGAAGTAGGAATCAAACAATATGAAATTAATACGCTTAAAACAGAGTTTGAAAAAGTTAAGCAAGAAAAAGATGCCATTGATTTTAAAATTGAGAAATTTGGTAAGGCATCAAAAGACCTAGATCAGTTGTTAGGAAGTCAGATAACTGACAAGAGTAAAAAAGGTTTTGGATATAGTGCAATTCCTCCACCTCATCCTAATTTATAATAGACCTAACAAACTTGATCTGTCTTATTCTGGTCTTGATGAATTCAAAGAGCCTGAATTCAAAGGCTATGGTCTTGAGAATAATAAGAAAGAGTCAAATATTGTTTGTGAAAATGAATCAGATAAATCTAAGGAAAATTCTGCTAAGTCTTTGGTAAAAGAACAAGTGTCACAGGTCAAAAGTAGCTTTGTTAAAGGTTGTGAGTCTAACACTAGTAAGAGTGTTAATGAAGTAGAACCTAAGAAAGTTAGGAAGAATGATGGTGCCCCAATTATTGAGGATTGGGTGTCAGATGATGAGGAAGAAGATGAGCCTAAGCCTAAGTCTGAAAAGAAAATTGTTATACCTACTGCTGCTAAGAAAGAGTCTGTTAAACCTGAAAAACTAGTTAAAAAGTCAGTTAGGTATGCAGAAATGTATAGATTTTGTGATGTATAATAAGGAAAAGATTTTGTGATGTATAATAAGGCTTGCTATATATGTGGAAGTTTTAATCATTTGCAGTATAATTGTCATAATCATCAAAGAAGAGGCATAATATATAAAAATAACTACAATAGGGTGCATGCCAAAAACACACACCCTAATGTACCCACGAATATGTCTCCCAAAGCAGTTTTATTGAACATTGGCCTCACACCACTTAATTCTATTAGGTTAGTTAATATTGCTCACCCCAAAACAACAGTTTATAGTGCTAAATCAAAGACACATTTTTCAAAACAATTACAGTCAACTGCTAAGAGGCCTTTTTATAAGCAAACAACATCAACTAGAAGATCTCTGCATAAAGCAAAGAGACACTATTATACTAGAAGGTATAATGCAGTTAATACTGCTAAGTCTTATACAGGACAAGTTAATGCTGTTAAGGTAAAAAGGGTTAATGCTGTAAAGTCCTCAACATATTGGGTTTGGAGACCTACCAAATCTAATGGTGCATCACTTACTTTTAAAGAACTTGGTCTCAAGTAATGGAATGCTGAATCCTTAAATGTCTATATCTCTTTATGTTTTTGTAAAAGTTTTGTAAAGGATTAATACTGTTAGTTGTCTCAATTAATACTGCTAAGTATAATTAAAACTGTTAGTTATACTTAAGACTGTTTGTTAAAACTGTTAGTCATAGTTACTGCTGTCAAGAAGAAAATGCTTTGGATTTTGTATATTTGGCTATGAACTAATATCTGCAGGTAAAGCATGTTGAATACTTGATGTTGAATGCTTCACCTTTGAAGTAATGTTTGGGAAGAAAGTTAATGATCTTGGTTCACAGTGTTTAACTTTTATTCACAGGTTATGCATAAATATGGATCCTCATGAATTCTCACATGTCTATCTAGTCTTTTCTAGTGTGCTTGTGATGAATAGAGGCATGTTGTTGTATAATTATTGAAGACAGAGTTCATGCTGTTAGACTTCTGTTAATACTGCTAGGCAGAAAATTACTACTGCCAGGAAAATGTTAATGCTGTTGAGATGACATGGGCACCAAAGTTGCAATTGTTTGACCAAATTCTTATCTCTTGAAGCATTGTTTGAGGTGAGGTCCTTTTTCATACAACCAAAAATCATGGATGAAAGGATGTGTATATCATAAGTATGTTCAAAAGTATTAAAACACATCTAAGGATATCAAAAGAGGTCGGGACACCAAGATACCTCAATCTAGTGGTCCCCCTGACAAAGGTTGGTGATGAGGCTGTCCATAAGGAGTTGGGTGATAGAATGGAAAGGGCCGCCACTACTGCTTCTAGCTAAGAAGCAGAGCATGACAGTGGTAACATCAAATAAGACCCAATCCATGGCAACACTTAATGGATCAACTCTTTAGGGAATTGGTTCAGGTAGTGGTCCCAGGTGCCAAGATACCATATTGGGGGGATGTGGATGCTTAAACTAGGTTTGAGATTACATCTAAACAGTCCAATGATCCACCTCTCTCAAGAGGTTACACACTTGGAAGTGGGGAGGACAATATGAAACTTATTGGAATTGATGGAATTGATAGAATTTTGTATACAACTGTCATATAAAAACAGAAAGAGTGTCTTGGTAAGCCAAAAGAAATAAGAGATTTTGTGAGCTTAAAAATAGAAAGAGAGATGTGTGCATAAAAACAGAAATGAGTGGTTCTGTGAGCAAAAAGAAATGAGAGATAATGTGAGCATAAAAACAGAAAGAGAGTTTGTGTGAATCAAATTTGATGATGAAAGTTGCTTATTGGAATAAAAATTAACTGATTACTGGTGTATTCTTCTTAATGCTGCTCAGTTTCAACTTAATGCTGTTAAGCTTAAGTTAATGCTGTTAGGCTTAAATTAGTGCTGCCCATATTTGTTTATGCTGTTAAGCATATGTTAATGCTGCCAGTTCAAGTTTCTGCTGCTAAGGGTGATTTTATAAATACTTCGATTAAGGGTTTCATTTACTTCTTTATTCGACTTCAATCATTCAAACACTCTCTAACCATAAACCCTAATTCAATTTTCATCTTTGATCATCAAAATCATCATTATATCAAGCCATAAGTTTGCTGAAACGCACAATGTGGTCGCGTTCTTGGAAAAACCCGTAGAAAGTGATGGTTTGTAGAGATAATTGATTTCCTGAAAGCAAGTTATGTTCATTATGCTTTAACAGTCAATCCTATCATCTACACATCTTGTATTGAACAATTTTAGGCAACAGCCAAGGTACAGACAGTTAACAGAGTGCGACAGTTACAAGCCCTAATTGATAAAAAGAGGGTTATTTTTATGGAGTCAAGCATTAGGAGAGATCTTCACTTGGCTGATGCAGAGGTTACTGATTGTCTTCCAACTGCTACTATTTTTGAAGAACTGGCACGTATGGGGTATGAAAAGCCTTCTCAAAAGCTTACTTTCTATAAAGCCTTTTTCTCTCCACAGTGGAAGTATTTCATTCACACTATTACACAATGCTTAAGTGCTAAATCCACTACATGGAATGAGTTCAGTAGTTCTATGGCTTCTTTGATCATATGCTTGGCAACTAATCAGAAGTTTAATCTGTCTAAGTACATCTTTGATGTAATGGTGAAACACTTAGATGGAGGAGTGAAATTCTTGATGTATCTACTTTTTCTACAAGTTTTCATTAATAAAAAACTTGGTACTATGTCAACTCATAAGAAGATTTTTGTTAATCCCTTTCACACAAAGAAAGTTTTTGCTAATATGAAGAAAGCTGGAAAGGATTTTTCTAGGAGAATAACATCTTTATTTGATACTATGATGGTTAAAGCTTCTGAAGAAGTGGGTGAGGATTCAGATCATCCAACTGATTCCACTCAAATACCCATTCTTGATTAACCATCTTCATCTTCCCAACCTAAGAAGAACCAACCATCTAAGAAGGCTCAAAGACAGGAGGCAGAAGTTCCTCAAGATGAGATAGAGCATGAGGAAAGTGTACCCACACATTCTAATGATCCACAACCTAGTGGTGAGGATAGCATGCAACTAATTGATTTGATGGTTTTATGTACCAAATTGCAAACACAGGTTCTTGATTTAGGAAAAGTAAAGGATGCTTAAGTAAAGGAGATTGCTGCTTTGAAGAAGAGGATCTAGAGGTTGGAAAGGAAGAAAATGTCAAGACCTATAGGTTTAAAGAGACTCAAGAAAGTTGGTATGTATAGGAGAGTTGAATCCTTTAAAGACCAGGAGAGTTTGGGTGCTCCTGAAGATGCATCCAAACAGGGGAGGAGTATTGCAGATCTTGATGAGGATGATGATGTAACTTTAGTTGATAAAACTAAACAAAGACAGGATGATGAATTGATGTTTGATTCTAGAGTTTTGGATGCTGATGAGATTCCTGTGGAAGCTAAAGTTGATGGGAAAAATGAACAGAGTACTAAGCCTGATGATAGTACTGCTGGTGAAGCAGTTACTACTGCTAGTGTTGAAGGTAGTGCTGCTCCTACAACTATTAAGGAAATTACTTTGGCTTAGACACTTATACAGATTAAAGAAGCTAAGCCTAAAGTTGTTAATACTGCTGCTACAACAACAACAACTACAAGACCAAAGGCTAGAAGGGTAGTAGTACAGGAGCCAAGTGAGTTTAGAGTTCCACAAGAGACACAATCTTTAATTTCTAAAGATAAAGGAAAAGGTATTATGATTGAGCCTAAAGTTCCTTTAAAGAGGAAAGATCAAATTGCTCTTGATGAACAAATTGCAAGAGATATTCAAGCTAAGTTGGATGCTGAATTATTAGAAGAGCAAAAGCTATCAATGAAACAAGAAGAAGAAGCCAACATAGCATTGATTGAGTCATGGGAAAATACACAAGCTATGATGGAGGCTGATAGATTGTTGGCTGAGAGACTTCAATCAAAAGAAAGAGAGGAATTAATAGATGAGGTAAAAGGAAAACTATTTATGGAACAGATGGAGAAAAGAAGAAAACATTTTGCTACACTCAGAGCACAAGAAAAGAGAAACAGACCTCCTACCAAGGCATAAAAGAGAACTCAAATGTCTACTTATCTTAAGCACATGGGTGGATACACATAAAAATAGCTAAAGGGAAAGAGTTTTGATGAAATTCAAAAGTTGTTTGACAAGGAAATGAAGAGGGTAAATACCTTTGTGGCTATGGGTTCTGAGGTTCAGGAAAGCAAAGAAAAGAAGGTAGAAGGTAGTAAGGAGACAACTAAAGGCAGCAAAAAGAAGATGTTTGGAAGGAAAAGAGCAGGGAAAGAACAACATCAAGAATCCTCAAAGAAACAGAAAGTGGAAGAAGAAAAAGAGTCGAATAAAGTTGATGAAGCTGAGCTAAAGAAGCTTTTGGTGATTAAAAAGGATGAAGATATAGCAATTGATGCTATACCACTTCCTACCAAATTACCAGTGATTATTGATTACAAGCTTCTTAAAGAAGGTATGATGATACATTATCAGTTGATAAGAGCAGATGGAAGTTTCAAGAGATACTCTTCAATGATAAGGATGCTACAAGGAATAGAAAGAGAAGACTTGGAAGCTCTTTAGAGGATAGTGAAGGTAAAGTATGGTGATACAAGGCCTGAAAATGAATTTGAAAGAGTGTTATGGGGAGATTTGAAAGTTATGTTTGAACCAGATAAAAGGAGTGATGTATGGAGAATTTTACAAGGATACAGGGTGGCCATTTGGAAGTTGATTGATTCATCTAGAGTCCACAATGTAAGGTTTGATAATCTTCACATTTTTATGTTGGTTGAAAAGAGATATCCCCTCACACCAATAACCATCACCAATATGCTAAACAAGAAACTTCAAACTGATCATCAAAATGAGATGTGCTATCAACTGCTAAAGCTTATGGTAAAACAACAAAAAAGTCTATGAAAGGTTTGAATGCATCTTCCTGAGTATGATGAAGACTTTTAAAGAAGAAACTTGAAGATTCAGAAGATGAACATCAAGTTTAGGGGAGGATTGTTAGGACTTAAAAGACTTCATGGATTCTTAGAAGTTACTACTGCTCAGGTACATAATGGAAATTATGCTAAGTGGTTAGTACTGGTAGTATAATGTTACCACTGCTAGTTACTACTGTTAGTATAATTTAGTACTGATAGCATAAAGTTACTGCTGTTAGTTGAAGTTAAGACTGCTCAGTGTTGAAGACTAAAATATAAGCTAAGTAGTTAGTGCTGCTAGTAGTAAATGTTAAGACTGCTAGTACAAGTTACTACTGTTAGTATATATTAGTACTGCTAGTACTAATGTTACTACTGCTTATGTTTATTAGTGCTGCTGGTGAAAGGATTACAACTGTTTGAAGACTTTCTACTGTCATAGAGGTTAATGACGAATCTAAGAGATAAGATTGTTTTGGGGAACAAGTATACTTGTGAAGATCAGTATTGGATTTTATTTATGTACAGATATACATAATGCATTTATTTAGAAGATTACGTTTATGTTTAGAAAAGATTAAGATATCTTAGGAATGTATTGTAAGCCGACTAGGACTCCTTAGTCTATAAAAGGAGGCTCTAGGGCATTAGTTGAGATATCACATCATCATTAGTTTTGCATATAAGTCTTCATAGTTGTCAAAGTCGATTAAGAGAAAAGCTTCAAGGTTGTAAACCCTAGTACTAAGTTAAGAGTACTCGTATTATTGATCTAATAATATTGGAGCGTTTGGTTATATCTTTGTTTGTTCAAGATTACTATTTCATTGATTTTACTTCTAGAGTATTAAGGTGTAGATTCCGCATACACTTTAATATACATACAAAGTTTCTACAACAAGCTATTTTGGATTTATCTAAGGTAATTTAACCTTAGACAACCTAAGGAATCGATCTAGGTTTGGGATCAACATTACTTTACCCTCTATTATTTGTATACATCCTTTTAAACCTTAGGACAAAATACTTCCTCCATATAATCCAAAAATTCTTCATACACTTCATGTCTTTTATAAGACTCAATATCACAACCATATATTCAAAATCAAATGTCTATATCCTCAAATGACTCCACACCTACAATCAAAAAGAAAATCATCCAAGAACATCTCTTAAAACTTAAGTCGAATCAAATTGATCCAAATGCTATTCCACCCAAAGTCTTAGAATCAAGACAAGTTCTTCCTTACCTCATAACATGTCAATTTTGTAGTAACTCACGATGTGAAATTGGTTTACTATTACATGAAATGTATCTCATGTTCGAGTACAATCAAAGATACACTCCACAAAATGAAAAACCTTCTCTCCACAACAAATTTGATCATTTAATTCTAAACACCAATCAGAACCCTCATCTACACATGTGTAGATGTTGTACCAATAAAGTTAACCAATTCTAACGCCTACAAGAAGGTGTTCACTTCATATGCTCCTACATCCAACATCATCTTGGATCTACTTCAAATACACCATACCTTCCGCACTAAATCCACCCTTATGATACCTTAAACCCTTTGGATTATATGGAAGACAAGATTTTATCCCAAGATTTCGGATTTTTATCTATTTTCCTTTATTTTCTAGTTTAAGTTTCTTGTCCTATGGGCTTTAATGGCAAATTTTATGTTTTATCCCTTATAATGGATTTAACATTATTTTATTTTGTTGTGTTGTCATATATATATTTGCTTATATATGTGTGCATATGTGGTTGTCATATATATTTGCTTGTTTACTAACTTTGTTTTGTAGCAAGCATCCATAGCTCGATTCCTTGGTGCCCCAAGCAAGGGGAGCATACACCAAGGGGAGCACTTGCAACTTAGTCGTTATTTTTTTTACTTTGCATTCGTAACAAGTGACTTAGCATTCGTAAAAAACAAGACTTACAAGGACCGCCTCTACAACACTTTATGCTTTGACAAAAAGAGGGAGAAGATATGTAAACTCATCTACTAAATACTTATTTAGTAACTTTTAATAAGCATGAGTTTATATTTTGTCATCATCAAAAAGGGGGAGATTGTTAATACAAATATTCTCGTAAAAACGATATTTATATTTAATGATCTTCATGTTTTGATAATAACAAATATAATGTCATACTACGTAAAAGTTTACGTAAACAAGTTATTTAGTCGAAAGTTTACTTGACGACAACAAATCACTTAAGGTATGAATATGATTAAACATAGTTAATGATCAAAGAAAAATATTATCATTTGCATAAACCCTTTTTAATCAAATGATTTAAGTTAACACATGATTAATTATAAGCTAGTTAAATTAATCATGTAAGATAAAATAAGATTAACCATAAGTGGAAACAATCTTTCCAAATCTTCCCAAATCTAGAAAATATTTCCTTATTGGTGATAAGAAATATTTTGTTCTAGAAGAATCTATTAAACTAGTTTTAATAAGTACAAAACAATATTTTGTATAGATTTGGGGTTAATCAAAAAATGACAAATGTTGTCCCAGCTCCTCGGACGGATCCACCGTAACAAGGCACGGATCCAGCTGATGGTGGATCCATGGGTCGCACCATCCAGCTGTTTGGGACATCATTTGAATTTCAAAGGTTTGCCTATAAATAACAACCTTAAGTCTTCATTTTAAATAACTCTTGACAAATATTTTTCACATACATCTTTTATCTTTTATATTCTTTGATCATTATACTTGTTACATAACCCATTACAAATGATCAACTCATTCCACTCTTTAGTGAAGAACACTCAAGAAGACGTCAAGCTTCAAGTGTTAATAGTTTAGTTGTGTCATCACGTTTGTGATAATCATTCATCTTGTATATCTTGTGTTATGTGTTGTGTGTATCATATGTGTATGCTAGGTTAGTATTTAGGCCACAAAATACATAGTGTGTGAGATTAGTTCTATCTCAAAGTAGAACTCAGTATTTAGCTTAGTACCGGAAAAAGTGTAAGCGACGTGTACGGTTTTCTCCGCCTAAAGGGAGCTTGTTGACATATTGAAGATAACTCACAAGTTGGGTACTTGGGGAGTGGAGTAGGGCGAAGAGGAGCTTCGTAGCCGAACCACTATAAATCATTGTTTCATCGGTTTGATCTTTCTTATCTTTACTTGTTCATATTTCATAGATTACTTTTTTACTTATTGCATCGCTATCATATACACTTGTGTATATCTCTTGAGTTCACATAAGTCGATAATCTAAGTTTTAATTTAAAAATGGTAAAAACTATTCAACCCCGCTTCTAGTTTCTACAAGAGGTTTTCAACACTCGTGAACAACATGGATCGAAACAAGATTAAACCAAATGAAATTGCACTTAACACCGAATTTCTCATCTCATTGCAACCCGAGTAGAGCAAATATGTTACCTTGACTTGTCAATCTCATAAACTCAGATATGATCATTTTGATAAACTTTATGATTATTTGAGTGAATGTAAACCTCATGTGAATGCTTCTCGAGCAAAGAGAAATGCTAAGAATCTTGATCCATTGGCTTTAGTTGCCAATTCGTATACAAGACCTTCATATTCTCATGCAATTCCTTTATATTCTTGTTCACCACAACCATATTATGTCACTTATCCTAAATCTGTGCATGATTATGATGATCATAATAAAGGGGAGATACAAGGTGATGCTTAAGAAGACAAACTTTTTACTACAATGATGCTTTTGGCTCGAGCTATCACACAACATTTTTCAACTCTAAGGAATAATCGTCTTCGTACTTCATCAAACACAAAGAATTAAGTTTTCATACAAGATGGCCGTGTGGATATTCAAAGTAAAAATGGTGGCTGATAAAATCAAATAATTAATACTTTTTGGTATCAAATTCCCTATCAAAATGCTTGTGAATATCTCATAAATGCTTAAAAATGATAACTTATTTATTGTTTACAGGAAGGAAACGAGAATTTAAGCGAGAAACATGTATCCAAAAGCATTAAAACTCTGGTTTTTCAAATGCTCCCCCTCAAAAATTGATTCACTTGTAAAAATGATCGTCTTTAAAAGTTCTGTGAGAGTGGGAGTGTTGAACACATAATTTTGAAAGATGCCAATAGTTAAATCACTTTTAGTGAAATGTTGTCATGAAAGAGTCAGTCTTGTAAAATTATGTTCAACTTTTGTAAAAATTGGGGAAAAAAAATTTATTTAGAAGATTCTCTTCTAACGGCTTTAAAAATGGGGGGGGGGGGAATAAGCGCATTGAAGCGTACGCTCTCCTTTGTCATTCAGGTCCGGGTTGTAATCTGAAGGTGATTACAAGCCATTGTCATGAGCTCAAAACTTTAAATGTTTTGTATAAGTAGCTCAAGACCGAGATAATTTCTTGGTCGGCTCGTTGTTAGGTGTCGTGAGCTGTAATAGATATTACTTGCCTTCTTGATAGGCTGGGGGTATGTTCGGATTTGCACATAAGCCATGATGTAATAGAGTAGAAATGAAAGGGTGGAAACATTGATACTCCGCTCGAACTGCTTGTGTACATACTTGTGTCATTTGTTAATTAATCATTTATAGGTACATTTAGGGGACGATTCCTCTATGCACTTGGCGAGAAGTGTCTTGGGGGATGGTGGTTCTGATTAGGTGGATTTTGTATTCTCTTTTGAAATTTTCTATTTGTGTATTTTTTTTTCTTGGTTTTATATTTTTATATTTTGTTTTTTCTTAAAAATATATACAAGTAGATGTTTGATGATATGTCAAGCAGTCTCATTTGTTAAAACCTCTAGTTTTGTTAGAGTCAAACATCCCATACCTAGTCTTCCAACAAAGCACTCAAATCTTTCTTTTGAAAGAGCTTTTGTAAACATGTCGACTAACTGGTATTCAGTTCTGATAAACTATAATTCAACTATACCAATTTTAACTTGTTCCTTTATGAAATGGTAACGAACATTGATATGCTTGGTACGTGAGTGCCGCACAGGGTTGCACGAGATGGCTATGGTTGACTGAGAGTCGCAGTATAGTGGTATTTTATTGTAGTTAAAGCCATAATCCTTAAGATGTGTTCTCATCCAAAGAACTTGAGCACAACTTGTAGATAATGCCACGTACTCGGCATTTTCAATTGACATCACAATGCAATCTTGCTTCTTTGACATCCAACCAACCAGCTTATCACCTAGGAATTAGATTCCTCTAGAAGTGCTTTTGCGTGTATCAAGACAACCTACATAGTCTGCATCTGAAAAAGCAGTTAGTTCAAAACCAGAATCCTTTGATACTAGAGTCTCATGTGAATGGTCTTCTTTATTTAATCTCCTTTAGGTGTTTTTCAGTTGGTTTCGCTTGATAACATGCAAAGTAACATACTACTTGCACTAAGTCTGGTCTGCTAGATGTTAGATACATAAGTGACCCGATCATGCTTTGGTAGTTTGTTTGATCTATGGGTGTACCACTTAGATCTGCATCGAGCTTAGGTGTTGTAGCCAATGGTGTACCAATGCTATCACATTTATCCATTTCATGCTTTTTGAGGATATCTAAAGCATACTTAGTCTGGTTTATAAAGATACCGCGTGGGGTTTGGTGGATCTGGAGTCCTAAAAAGAATTTCATTTCCTCCGTTAAGGACATCTCAAATCTACTCTGCATTAGTTTTTCAAACTTTTTAGAAAATCTTGGGTTTGTGGACTCGAAAATTATGTCATCGACGTAAATTTAACCAAGTAGAATGTCCTCTCCGTATCTTATTGTAAACAAAGTGGGGGTATATAGTACCTTTAGAGAAACCTTTGGATATCAGGAATGTTAGAGTTTATCATACCAGGCTCTTGGAGCTTGCATTAATTCATAAAGTGCTTTCTTGAGGAGGTAGGCTTTTTCTAGATGATCTGGATCAACGAACTATTTGGCTATTTTACATATACTTCTTCCTTCAGTAGGCCGTTAAGAAAATATGTTTTCATGTCCATCTGGTAGATAGTAAATGATTTGTGTGCAGCGTAGGCAACGAAAATCTGAGTAGCTTCCAATCGAGCGATTAGTGCAAAAGATTCTTCAAAATCTATTCCCTCTTCCTGACGATATCCCTTAGCTACAAGTCATGCTTTATTGCGAATAATAGTATTGTCTTTATCTTTCTTGTTTTTCCATGACCACTTTAGATTAATCACTGTCTTTCCAAAAGGTTTGTCAATAAGTTCCCAGACGTTGAGTCTATCAAATTGGTAAAGCTCTTCCTGCATTGCTTCAATCCATGCGTGATCAGCCATTGCTTCCTTGATGGTTTTCGGTTCAGCTTTACTCACGGTGAGTGCGAACATACACATCTCAGGATCTGTTTCAAGCTGTCGTCTTGTTTGCATAGGCTTTGATGGATTTCCATGAACTTGTTCTAGAGGATGATCTTTAGTCTAATGGTAGTCGGAACAGTGTCTTTGGTAAAATGTATGCATGTTTGACGTATCAATATTATGTGAGGAAGACTAAGCACCTTCTGTTCTCAGTAGAGCAAAAAGGATTAATAAATTTGTGTGCTTCAAATGGTGCATTTTCTGCTTGATCAGTGTTGATTTCCTCAGCATTGACATCTGTTGGTGGAATAATCAGTTCTAATGTAGGTTGAACATTCAATGTCAGTTGTGTATCTTGTTGTTGAAGATTATCATAGAGAGCGGAAGACTTAAATACACTTTTGTTTCCTTTATAGAAATATTCTTCATACATAGGACTAAATAGCAATTCCAGCTCTTGTAGTGATGTATTTGTCTTGTCTGTTGTGGGAACAACATTTGGAACCAGCTTTGAACTTGATGGTTCATTGTTGTTGTCTTGAATTCCGAGTTTTGTACTGTTATAAACAGAGTTCTTTTGTAATTAAGGCGCGAGGCCAGAGTTGTCATAATCTGACGCCATTTATCGTTGGGGCGCGGGACATGAACTGTTATGTTCAAGTGCCATTACTTCCTTGAGTTCATAAAAGTTGATGTGTATGGATTCAACCATTATTCTAGTTCTCTTGTTGTAGACTCTATATCCCTTCGATTGTGTTGCATACCCGACAATTATACATGGATCCCCCTTCTCCTTTATCTTGTCAAGATTTTCACCATCTCTGACTAGGTAACAAGTATAGCAAAAAATGTGAAGATATTTGAGAGTAGGTTTCCTTTCATTAATGATGTGGTATGGTGTATTTTCGTGTCTTGGGATGTGAGAGATCTATTCTGAGTGTAACATTCGGTTACGATTGCTTCAGCCCAAAAGAAGAGTGGAAGTTTAGAAGCCGAAAGTATTGTTCAAGCAGCCTTAACCAGAGTACGGTTTCGTCTTTCAACAACGCCGTTCTGTTCAGGTTCAAGCAATTATCATTTGGTGAGAAATTCCTTCTTCTTTAAAGTAGGTTTGGAGTGTCTTGTTTAAGAACTTTGTTCCTCTGTCAGTTTGAACATTCATCACTTGAGCTTGAAGACCACGTTGAATCATCTTTAGAAAATCGATTAATACATTTGGTGTTTCATCTTTGGATCTCAAAAAATGAGTCCAAGTATATCATGATAGTCATCAACAATTACCAAAATGTATTTCTTTCTATTGATGCTTCCAACCCGCATTGGACCACATAAGTCCATATGAAGCATATGTAACCGTCCTTTTGAACTTGGAACAGTTTTTGTCTTAAAGTTGCTTCTCTTTGCCATACCCATTTCGTAAGATGAACACAGTTGATCCTTTAAATACTTCAACTTTGGTAAGCCGTTCACAATTTCATTCTTAGAAAGCAAGTTAATGGTGTCGAAGTTAAGATGAGAAAGACGACGATGCCATAACCATGCTTGAGTTGATGAAGCCTTTGCCATGAAGCATAATGGATTTGGTGAAGATGATTCTTGAAGAGCTATTGTGTAGAGATCAGATCAACGAGTACCTGTAAGTGGGTCATTTCCCTAAAGATCTTAAACAAAGCATGTAGATTTTCTGAATGTAACTTCCAAATCCGCATCATAGAATTGACCAACAGAGAATAAATTGTGATTGAGGCCTTCGACGTAATATACCCTTTTTATCGTGACATTTCCTTAAACTAAATCTCCGTAACCAAGAATTGATGCAAATTGATCATTCCTGAACCGCACCGTACTCATATATTTTTCAACGAAATTACACGGCAACTTGAGGTTTCCCATCATGGGCTTTGTGCATCCAGAGTCTATGATGAATAGGATGATTTGTATGATCTTTTCTAATAGGTCAGCATCATAGGTAGGTCCTGAATTGTCATCAACAGCATGTAAGACCTCCTGAATTTTTGACATGTACATGTAATGTGCTTCCAGTTCTTGTTCATCCGACTCTTCATCAGTGTCGTTAAGCCATTCCATCTTCTCTACACGTAAAGGAATACATTTTGATTCTTGCTTGTATAACATCATTTTCTCCTTGTGATACTCATAATCCTTTACCCTTTTTGGTTTTCTACACTCCTTAGCAAAATGTCCAAACCCCTTGCAAATGAAATATTGTATTCCACTCTGCTGAACTACCTAATTTCCTATAATTTCCCTGTTTCCAGCAACTGTTATTGTCCTATGATTCCCAAACTGCCTAGTCTGTCTGTCATTCCCTGTTCTTGAAGAAGTGTCCACATTCTTGTTCCTGGTGTTTGATGAAGTTTTGAGGTTGTTATTGGTGGGTCTGTAGATGTTCTTGAAGTGTTTTGCAATGAGTGCCAAACTTTTTTGCATTTGCTTATCTCTCTAAGCCTGTTCTTCATCATTGTCTTCTTCAGATGCTGACTCAGATTAAGGTGAAGGTTGTTTGACAATTTTTTTGCCTTTATTCCTTGTAGTAGCATGAGTTCCAGTTGATGGTGTTTCTCTTGATGAGTGTGTATAGGTTTTGTAAGGTTTTGTTGATTGAGTATAGTCATCTGGATAATGTTGAGTAGCAGCAACAAGTGTGAGTAGATTTGCATTTATGGCTATTCTTTCAGCATGGATTTCATTAACTTCATTTTGATGTTGCTTCAGAATGTCAAAGAGTTTGTGAAATGAGACAATATCTAAATCTTGGTGTTGCTTGACAATTGTCACAAATCTTGACCATTCTGGTTGAAGTTGTTGTAGAAACTAGACATTCACTTGCATGGTGTCAACCTTCAAGTTGTTCCTTACCATTTGATTCATCATTCTATAAAACCTTATGTAATATGACTTAATTGATTCCCCGTCCCTTGAAGTGAACTTACCAAATTCTGAAAACAACTTTTCTTGACATCTTGTTTGTTGATAGACTCTCCTTGTTACAAGCGTTCAATAGCTAGCCATATTTCCCTAGCATTAGGACAAGCATCCACTATTGAATATATATTATTACCAATTCCATTGAGTATCATATAAATTGCTATAGCTTCAGCATCAATTACTTTTCTGTTCTCTGAAGTGGTGTTGATATATGTTTCTTCTCTGACCACTCATTGTTGCCCTGGATTATTACCTTTTGCTGGAACTTCTGGAGTGATAAGTTGAGTTAGGATGTAAGGACCCTTTTCAATGCATTACCTGAGTTGATCTTTGTTAGGTTTTGTATCAACGTATCTCATAAACCATAAACTACATTGAGCATAGTTACCCTATGCAAGAATTGGTGGACGTTCCTTTAAACCAGCTGCCATAATGTCATTATGCATTTGACTGTTGTTTAACGGAATAGACATGATGAATGATTAAAGTGATGTGGATGGATCTTAAGTAGATAGTTGGATGTTGTTGTTGATGTGGTGTATTGTTGTTGAATTCATGATAAAGGTACAAACTTTAGAAGTTATTTGTCGTTTAAAGTGAGAAAGTTGTAAGCTTTATTGTTTGTTTTAGTGATTTTGATTGAAAAGGACTAACGGTGAAATACTTTTGTCATTAAAATCGAATCTTGAAATGTATAAACACTCGTTAAGCCGTGTACAAACCAAGGACTAGCAATGTAATGTCTTTCTTGTTAAGGGTTAACAAGAATAAGGACACACAATCATTATAGGACTTGCAAGGATTAACGAAGAAATAAGATGCGACTAGAGGGTAGAAAGTGGAAATATGAATTAGGGCTTGTAACTTTTTGCATGCATATAAAACCCTAATGTCCCGACTTCCCCTAACCCGGTAATGACCGAGTCACAACTCACCCAAGTTTAGAAAATCCCTTGTTCACTGGCTTAACAAAAACCAAAATCGATTGTTTCGCTAGAATCAAGGATTGCTTGATTTTGTGTCTTTTGCTTGACTCAACCGAATTTAAGGTTCGCTGGATCTAAATCTTATCAAGGTTTGCTTGATGTTTGTCATTCGCTGGACACGACCGAATTTAAGGTTTGCTGGACACGACCGAATTTAAGATTCGCTAGACATGATCGAATTTAAGATTCGTTGGAGTGAAACTCAAACAAGGTTCGTTTAATTCAAGAGTTTTATAGGTTCGCTGGATGTAAACTCGGCCAAAGTTCGCTTGCTTTTAAGGTAGAGTAAGATCGCTACTCTTGTGTTGCACTTGAATCACACGATTTAAACAAGGATCACTTGTTGTTGATTGTACCTATTTCGCTCAAATCAAACTTTTTGTGGTTCACACAAATCAAAAAACAACTTACACAATTTAAACACAACTTGTGACGCTTAAAACTACTAAAACACACGTTTTTATTATAAAAACACAAACTTTAGTAAAATTATTCATTGAAGGATCAAAAAGTAATCATTTTTATATGTTTTTGAAAGATGACCTGAGTTTTTGGAAGAAATAAGCTAATAATAAGCTAAAACGCACACCAAACGCATCCTAATAGACCTGAGGCGATTGATACCACTTGTAGGACCGATTCTAAGCCATCATTTCATACATCACACGAACCAAAATGGTAGAAAACCAGAGAGAGAAAGAAGAAGAAAACTAGAGAGAGAAAGTAAAGATGGAGAGAGGTTTATTTCCTTAACAAAATAAAATGAAACAAAACAACCAACCCACTCTTATGGAATGAGAGGGGTATTTATAGGGATGGAACCCAAATGAGATGCCTAGGTCTCTTGTGGTTGGGCCGGGCTCGGCTTTGGTTGGGCTTTTGGCCCAAAACGCATACAAGGTTAGATTAAACCTCATACCCGTGATCCCGGCTAGCCTATTACATTAAATACAACGTTCCTAAAACGTAAAGACTCGTTATATTTAATAATGACTTTTACTTCTTTTGTTTGACTTAATATTTTGAGGCTAACATCGTTTCTCTTTGGTCAACGGTCAATAATAAATCTCTAGGGGATTCAATCGTGTGACGCCAAAAACCAAAAACAAAAATAGCGTGTTTTGTTGTTTTGTTCGTAAAGCAAGCATTAGCATCCTAACGTATTCCCTTGATGTGTAATGTGAGGAACCTTTAGAGGTGATTGTTTTAATCACTTTTAGGGTTTCAAGTTTCAAAATCTAAGATCATAAACATCAATCATTTTAGTAACTCGATTGATCAAAGGTTAGTAAATATGTGTTATTTATTTTTTAATTCATACACACCAAACTAGATCCATCTGCTGCATACTTGTAGTATTGATGGTTATATCAATATGAAATCACAACAGTGGCATCACGAGTTATTCGTTTGATGTTATGGGTTACACCATAAAAATTGTCGGTTTATCCGCTATGTATAATTTAATTAATTGTTTTGTTTAGAAAATAATGACAATAACATGGATTCTTGTCATGAATAATTAATTAAAAACTTTGCTCTTAATATATATATTAACCGGTTAATAAGTTATAAAAAAGGGCTAGATCTATATTAATTTGTTAATTGGTGTAACACGAACTTTTACATGTTTTCTGGTCTTAAGGCTCACGCAATCAATTAATTTTGATGTATGAACCTGTATTAAAAAACAAATGTTGTTAGGGATTGTGACAACTGACAATTTTTTGGGTTAATATTTAAATATTAACTTGAAACATTTTACTTTGAACATGTGAATGCTTGAATTAACGTATAACCGGTTAGGTTATCTCGCGTACAACGAAAAATAACTTTGAACGTATCCCGACTCTAGACTAAGTTTAGTCTACATATAACTAGTACATTATTATTCTCATGAACATATTTTACAAGTCATATGCATTCGGTTTTACAACTTTTACGTAAGTCGTTTAACTAATATACATGCATGCATGCACAACTTACCTAATGCCCCCACTACCTTTGAAGTAATTACACAACTAGCACCTAAACTTGCCAAAATTACATTTTATTCCCCTAACCCTTCTAGAATTAGCTCCCAAAAGGGGAGTGCAACCAAATGTTTTTCTTGCTTTAAAAGGTACCATTTTCTTCCTTCTTCATGCACCATTATCTAGTTATATTCAAAGTCAATCCCCTTCCCCCTCCTTTCCCTATCCTTAGAAGCTCCCCAAACCCACACCATAAGCTTTCAAAGCCTTTTTCCTCTTTGCCATATCACTCTTATTTTGACTACTAAAAACTATTCAAAGCTTACCTTAAGTACGTTTACAAAAGAAAGGACCATTATGGTAATAAATGTGGAAAAATAATGAGTCAATGAGAAAAAACCCTAACAATGGTGGCTCCTTTTGGCAATCTCTAATCCGAACCTTTTTTTGCAATTCGATTTCCTTATTTTAATCTGTTTTAATTCTTAATAACAATCTTGTTTCTTGCTTGTTCGTCCCTGATGTATATGCGTTAACATAGGTTTTATTAATATATTAGATCAGTTATTTAGGGTTTTGATTTTCTTTTTAAGGTTTTGGTTTAAATCGTCTTTTTAGGGTTTGTGTAATCATTGCTAATCCTTTGATGGTTCTTTCAATCATGGAAGTCGGTTAGCATTACTGGATCTTTAAATTTATACCTTAGCCTTGGCTAAGGGTTTCGATCAGAGATTTACGTGGATCTCACGCTGCTTATTGTCGTTCTTCTTGTCTTCTTTGTTTAGGGTTTTAGGGTTTTGTTTATTTTCTTTTATTCTGCTTCAATGGATCAACGTAGGGTTATTAGTGATGATGAGGCATTACATCGTGATGTTGCTCATCGCATGAAGACGCTTACTGGTAAAGATAGTTCATCATGTGGGTCTGTACCACGGATGCCAACTAGGGACGTTTCAAACCCTAGTTTTGTGTTGCAAAGCTTATATGACTCGTCTATACAAGCTGGAACTACCCATCCAAAGTCTAATATTGTTTGTGATGTCAATGAAGGTGATTTTATTACAGAATTATT
>BQNB010012065.1:0-24409 GCA_026074375.1 Tanacetum coccineum
AAAATTCTTTCATATTTTTTTCTTGGCAAAGCATTGTAAATAACCATTTTGGCTTCATTATTTTTCGCAAGTCTCTTTTTGAGATCATCGGTTTGTTTTTCAAAAGGGATAACCTCATCTAATTTGGTTTCCGGATTTTGCACAATAGGTTGGAAATCACCATTGGAAAATTTGAATTTCAAATTTGATGTTTTTAATAAAACATTTCTTTAATTAGAAAATATTTGTATAATTAATTTTGTAAAAATCTTTTGTAAAAATATAATGGATAAGAGCAAAATATTTTCTTGATCACATGCTTAATGATTTGTTTGTTCATACCTTAAGTGATCACTAATCTTAGAAATGAAATTTTACGATTAATAATTTGTAAACGTTTAATTTTATCGTAAACGTTTTTATATTTTGTTATTATCAAAACGTTGAGAGGTCGAAAAGTATAAATAACTTTTTTAGACATTATTTGTATTAACAATTTTTAAGCCCTTTGGGCATTCTTGATTATAAATACTGGATCTTTACGGTTGTTAAACTTTCTTAGACGAAACCCTAGGTTGTATGAAATTTTATGTGTTAAAATTCAATAGTTTAATTAGTTAATTGATCGGTTTTACTAGTAATTAATTGTTAATTGGTTATCCATGATAAACACATGCATGTTTATCATGGATTGATATATGATATATATGTTCTCGATTAATTGTTAATTGTTCGTCATGCAAATCGATGATAAAAAGTTATAATAGACATAAAAGGTTGAGTTTTTTTGTTTTCGGATTGTTTGACACACTGTCACTAAAAAATTCGTAATATATTCATATTAAGTCAAAAAATTCTGAAATTGTTATGGTAGATCCACGCCTCAGTAGACTACAACTTTGTAGTTTACTGCAAAAGCTGGGGAAGAATCTAGCTATGTCCTGCCGGGGCCTGAAGTCGACTGAAACTGTCAGTGAGCTTTTATGTGCTATGTGGTACATATTTATATAAGGCTTACGCAATCGATTATATCGATGTATGTGACGCGATTCATTGGAAGAAGAAGCCTTATGTGAATATGTACATAATTTTTATTATTCGATAATTATGATCATCGTTCTATGATTTACATGTGTTAATTGTTAAGTGTTTAAATAAATGTTATGTGTATTAGTTGTTTATATTTATAGTTTGTTTTTATAAGTTTTTGACTTGTGTAAAAACAAAAGGGTTTTTTGAAAAAGAAAAATATAAACATGCTAATAATTATGAAATAAGATTTATTATAGACTATTAATTGTGAAGTCTTATGAGTCTATCGTGTGTGGTTATCTATAATGGTAGGGCTCTTACCTTAACTTCCCACGAAGAGACTTGCAATTCAATAGGTTTATAATGTGTTTTCTAAATTAAAGAGTTAAAATTTTATCAATGATGAAATTTGAAAAAGTACTATTTACTTGCAAGGCATATCACTAACGGTTCAAGGTATCTCGTGGTAAGGCTTAAGGTTTTGCCCTACCCTACTACGAAACCATACTCTATATTATCCCTGATACTCGCAAACTACATAGGAAGCGCGAAATGGTCTAGGGTTTTGAACGTATATCAACTCCACTCAATTGTCCTTATATGTACTTATACCTTCTATTAAATTTGATGCATGTTCCTCAGTGTTAATTTCCATCTATTAAATTAGATGCAAACCATGTTCTTTAGAAAGATGTTTGCATTATTCCATATCTATGAAACTATTGCATTACCAAAGTAACGATGCGAACGCAAATACCAAGCCAATTTCATGTACGTTTTATATTAAGAAAACGGTATTATAATATGTCATGCAATATGTTTTAATCTCACATTTATACCTTAGGTTATTACTAATTTTTTTTTTAAAAAAATCGTACTTTCCATATACGTTATATCAAAAACGGACTCTTTAAACGTTTAACGTTTATATCACTAAACCCTAAACTAATATGTAATGTTTACATAACAATTACAAATGTTCAAGCTTTACAATGCAATTTGTACATTGTGAACAATGAAAAATTTTTAAATATCTTTTCCCCTCCTAAATCAATGTACATGCGCATTTAAGATAAATGTTAAAACCCGAAAATGGCATGATATTCACAATTAGGATTTTTCCAATCATTTTATTCTTCTAGATTTCGTACAACTCTCTTCAACACAACTTACAACACTCAACTGAATCCATCATTGATATATGTTACACTTTATTTCACCCTTTAGCTTGATTTATACCATAACCCTAACCCGAAAACCCCTTAAACAAACCGTTTACACCTTAAATAGTTTTAAAACTAAAAAACTAAACTTTAGCAACCACCCTTCTCCATGATTCACCACCTTTCCTACTATCTTGCTAAGCACCACCATGATTCACCACCTTGCCTACTACCTTGCTAAGCACCACCATGATTCACCACCTTGCTAAAGCCTATTTCACACTATTGTCACCACAAGCCAACCACCAGACACCTTAGTCACAATCCTAGCTAGCACACTACACCTCCTTCACACTCCTTGGACTCCAAGCATAAACCTATTGCCATTAGCTCCAAGTAAACTTGGTCACTACTCCATGTAAACTTGGAACACTTTACTCCTAAATTTAACCTATATATACACGTTAAACTTACATACACTTTCTATTCACATCAACAATTCATACTACATTAAAATCTTTGTTATAGCCATTGCAATAGAAGATTAAGCAGATGAAATGTTTACTACACGTAGTAGCACAAGAAAACAGAAGAAAAAGAGGTCTTTTGTTTCATAACTTAATGTATCTGTGACACAATTTCATTAATTTTGAACCATTCAAAAAAGTTTTGTAAGTCTTTCCTTATATTAAATAAGCTCTTGTATTGTTTTAGACTTATATATCACTCTATACATCCTTTATGATCTCAAAGAAATCTGCCCTTAATCCGTAAAGCATTATCATTGGGTTTTCCTAAACAAACGCACTTTAAAACCCTAAAAAGCTCTTTTCGTGTATCTAACAAGCTATAAGCCATAAGTTGTTATAATAAGCTATTACAATAAGCTCATTTATCATTTCTATAAGCTTAAAAACAAACTCTAAAAGCTCTAACCCAACGGGTTAAGATTTCAAAACCAAACATACCCATTTTGGATATTCAAACTCATAAGCTCTTTTCATAAGCTACAAGCTCGTAAAACTTACATATTTTAGCTTATAGTAATAAGCTATAAGCTGCAAATTGATTTTGAGATAAAAATTCAAAGAATTTTAGATTTTGGTCTTTTAAGTAAACGTTTCATGCCAAAGGGGTATATATTGTAACATTTTGAAACTTATAAACTAGAGGGGCTGGAAGTGTAAGTATCCTAAAGTTAAACATCAGGGGTTTGTTTTGCCATATATGAAAGTTAAGGGTTAAATATTTTAAAAATCACATATAAAGGGATTAAATTTGTAAATATATATATACCAAAGTTATATATTGTCATTTTCATTTTATAATGGTATAAATATGTATTATTTTTTTGATATTATTTCTTAAAAATATATTTTATATAATATAAGAACTCGATTTTTTTAATAACCAACAATTTGTCGTTATCATTTATCGATCGTTACATCATAAGCAACTATGTTATATATATAACATAATTTCATCATCTAATAACTTATGAAGAAACTTAAAGATAAAATTCTTATAATTTAACAATATACGTATCTCGTTTCTAGGGATTTCATGTAAAGGGTTTTCATTTGGGTGTAGACGTTTGACGATGTTGCTGGATTTACGATTTAAAGTGTCCTAGTCCTCAAACGTTTACTTCATGACCTCGACTTATGATAGCTTCAAGAACAGTGATACGATGTTTTCACAAGTTAATAAACCAAATGAATATTTACGTTAAAATTTATGAAATAAAGTTTGGAATATAAACACTCGAACTAAGACTTGACATATTACCCCAGGTTGCGTAACGAGGCTGTTTACTTCAATTTGAATTAAATTTTAAATCAGTCAACTACCTTATCAAAGTGAGTTCATAGTCCCACCTTTACATGTTTTCTAACCCCGTGGGGGGATACATGCCATAAACCATGAATACAAGTATTTTTCCAACTATATGCTATCCTGATATATTATTGCCTAAGTTTTCCTTCACTGCCAGTATTTCTTAATCATGAACCATTAGTCACTTGCGAGTGAACGTGAATATTGTGGATAGATCTATTGGGGGTGACGACTCCCGTTGGTGTACCCGTACATGGGGTAACCAAACGCACTATATTTGAGAACAATGGGTAACTTTGGCAAGTTACCTTTCCTTAAGGACAATTGTTCCTTCAAGTCGTTAAATTGACTTCGGATGTTAATGTTTGGTTGCATGAGCTTAGGGCAATAATACTGTTTTCCATAATAATTGTATTCGTTGCAATTATTACCACTTATGATGTCTTGTATTCAACTATTACATTGCAAACACTGTGAATTTCACTCAACCTTTGTGCTGATCCTTTTAGCATGTTTATCTCAGGTAATTGAGTAACTATGGCACGGAGTGACATTGGACTTGAGGACATCCAAACTTGTTATCATTCAAACTTTATGTTTTCAATGTACTTTGGGACCTCTTTTGTAAAACTCTGATATAATATTGAATGATAACTAAATTTTCCAAAACGTCTCTTTTGAGTCGTTTTCTATGATTATGACTGTTGGTTCATGAAGTAATATCCCAAATTAGCTTCCGCTGCTATATGTCAAATAAGGGGGTGTTATAGATTGGTATCAAGAACCGCGGTTATAGAGAACAAGGTTAAAACCTAAACTATAACTACTTTTTCCATCCAAGAAAGTCCTCCGCGCCACTACATTTCCCGAATAGTATGTAAAGATGCATAACTATTATATTAAATATAAATAACTTATGTTATTTTTCCACGTTGTTTCAGAAATATGTCTTCAAATACTCCTGACTATATCTAACCTATTATCGTCCCATCTGATTCCAATATCGAGGATGCTTTTTCCTTTACAAATACTCCTGACTATACTTCGGCTTCACCGGACTATTTCCCAGCCTCACCGGTAAACACCTCTCCTAATCCTTTAGATGATTTATCTAAGTATCTTTTGGCCTCGCTAGCCATCTCACCTTTTCATGATGATCCATATATGAAGGTCATGCAAGCATATAATGCTACTAGTAATGAATCACCTATTCCACCACTACAAGCTCCTATTACTCCACCAAATGTTTTACCTCCATCTCCAGTGTTACCACTATCACCAATATTTGATCCCCAAGATTTCTTTCTTCCTGATGAGATTTTACCACCTCAGAAGTGGGCCCATTTTCTATCACTTTCCTCTACTGATCTTTCTGCCCAACCTCAAGCATTTGAGATTGGAGAGAATTATCATGGCGCTCCAGACACGTCATATACATTCCATGAGAAACAAATCAAGACTATTTTGAATCACTTAGATGAGATCCGTCTTTCTTTTTAATTGATCTTTCAGAATGTGTATCGATTACCGGGAGCTGAATAAACTTACCGTAAAGAATCGTTACCCATTACCCAGGATCGATGATTTATTCGACCAACTTCAAGGTTCGAGTGTTTACTCGAAGATTGACTTAAGATCAGGTTATCATCAACTGAGAGTCATGGATGAAGATATTCCCAAGACTACTTTCAGAACTAGGTACAGACACTACGAATTCCATGTAATTCCATTTGGTTTAACTAACACGCCTGCTGTGTTCATAGATCTCATGAACCTTGTGTGTAAACCATACTTGGATAAATTTGTGATAGTGTTCATTGATGATATTCTTATCTACTCCCATAACAAAGAAGAACACGCAGATCACCTGAGAATAATCTTGGAATTACTCAAAAAGGAGAAATTATATGCCAAGTTCTCCAAATGTGATTTTTGGATCAGTATCGTGCAATTTCTTGGGCACGTAATTGACAGTCAAAGAATTCACGTTGACCCCGCCAAGATTAAAGCAGTTAAGAATTGGGCATCTCCTACTACACCTATAGAAGTACGCCAATTCTTAGGACTCGTCGGCTACTATCAGAGATTCATCAAAGGTTTTTCGAAGATTGCAAAGTCTTTGACAAAATTAACCCAGAAAAACAAGAAGTATATCTGGGGAGAAGACCAAGAGTCAGCTTTCCAACTGCTAAAACAAAAATTATGTGAAGCTCTAATCTTAGCATTACCAGAAGGAAACGATGACTTTGTCGTTTACTTTGATGCATCACATCAAGGTATGGGAGCGGTGTTAATGCAAAGAGAAAAAGTTATTTCATATGCGTCCCGACAACTCAAGCCTCATGAAGAGAACTATACCACACATGACCTCGAATTAGGAGCAGTAGTGTTCGCTCTTAAAATTTGGAGATACTGTCTGTATGGCACAAAGTGTACTATGTTCACTGATCATAAAAGTCTTCAACATATCCTTGATCAGAAAGAGCTGAACATGAGACAACATTGTTGGTTAGAATTGCTTACAGATTACGATTGTGAGATTTGTTACCATCCTGGAAAGGCAAATGTCGTAGCAGATGCCTTAATCCAAAAGGAACGAATCAAACCACTTCAAGTTAGAGCATTAGTCATGACCCTTCACCCAAAATTACCATCACAAATCCTTGAAGCTCAAACCGAGGCAATCAAAGAAGAGAACATCAAAGCTGAGAACCTACGAGGAATGGACAAAGCATTTGAAGTACGTCCTGATGGAACCCGATGTATCAAGAATCGAAGTTGGTTACCACTTTTTGGTAATCTAAGGGACTTGATCATGCATGAATCCTATAAATCAAAGTATTCCATTCACCCAGGTTCTGACAAGATGTATCAGGATCTCAAGAAACTCTATTGGTGGCCTAACATGAAGGCAATCATCGCTGAATATGTCGGCAAGTGTTTGACATGCTCTAGAGTTAAAGCAGAATGTCAAAAGCCATCCGACTTACTGATACAACCAGAGTTTCCTACATGGAAATGGGAAAGAATAACGATGGACTTCATTACAAAACTACCCAAAACATCAAGCGAACATGACACAATTTGGGTCATTGTAGATCACCTTACCAAATCAATACATTTCATCCCTAGTAGAGAGACAGATAGTATGGAAACCCTTACAAGGTTGTATATAAAGGAAATAGTTTTACAGCATGGAGTGCCGATATCCATCATCTCGGATCGTAACAGTCATTTCACATCCAGATTTTGGCAATCAATGCAGAGTGCTCTAGGTACTCAATTAGACATGAGTACGACATATCATCTCGAAACCAATGGACACAGTGAAAGACCCATCCAAACACTCAAAGACATGCTTCAAGCCCGTGTTATTGATTTTGGAAAAGGATGGGAGAGACACTTACCACTGGTAGAATTTTCTTACAATAACAGTTACCATGCCAGTATTAAGGCAACACCATTTGAGGCACTTTATGATAGAAAGTGTCGATCACGTGTCTGCTGGGCCAAAGTTGGAGATGTCTAACTCACAGGACCAAAGATAATCCATGAAACCACCAAAAGATAGTACAAATTCGACAACACTTGCAACCTGTAAGAGATCGGCAAAGGAGTTATGCCAATGTAAGCGAAAGCCTTTGGAATTCCAAGTTGGAGATCATGTTACGTTGAAAGTATCACCTCAAAAAGGTGTCATTTGATTTAGAAAGCGAGGAAAGCTTAACCCCCGGTACATTAGACCATTCAAGATCCTTAAAAGGGTCGGTCTAGTGGCATACACACTTGAGCTTAAAGAAGAACTCAGTAATGTCCACAATACATTCCATGTTTCTAATTTAAAGAAATGCCTATCTGACGAATCCCTTGTCATTCCAATGAAAGAGCTTTGACTCGATGACAAACTCAACTTTGTGGAAGAACCAATAGAAATTATGGATATAGAAGTCAAGCAACTGAAACTGAGTCATATCCCTATAGTCAAAGTAAGATGGAACTCTAAAAGAGGACCAGAATTTACATGGGAACACGAAGATCAAATTCGTGCCAAGTATCCACGTCTGTTCTCAAACATCACTCCAACATCCAACTAAATCTCGGGACGAGATTTCTTTTAAGGTTGGGAGACTATAACAACCCACAATTTTCATCTATGTAATTATCCATCTATTAAATTAGATGCAATTTTCAACAATGTAATATCTACTTATTAAATTAAGTACAACCATTTTCACGGGAATAATTTTGCTTTATTCCACCCATTATGTAACGAAACTTACATAATCAAAGTAAACAAGCTCACATAACCTACCTATGCTAATTTTATCTACGTTTAAATCAAGTAAACGTTATAATATGTCAACCAATATGATTTAAACTCCATTTTACCATATGTTATCTATTTAACGTACTTTTCATAACGTTATTATAAAATAAACTTTATACGTTAACGTTTATATCAAAACCCTAATTATATGTAATGTTTTCATGCAAACCAAAAGTACAAACAAATAAAGTATGCGTACGAGTGATCAATTCATAATATTGGAATTACATTTTCCCTCCTAAATCAAAGTACAACTCATTTGAGCACAATGTAAAAGCCAATAAAGCATAAATTCAAACTAACTCATTTTCCCTCCAAAACCTTAAGGCATTTCGTACCATCTTGTAGGCATGAGTTACAACTTTCCTAAGCACCATATTTAAACATTCTTTCCCTCCATTTCAGCCCCTACTCGTCCTAAAAACCAAAACCCTAACCCAAAAACCCTAAACAACCCGTACACCTTAAACTAGTTTTAAACTAAAACCTAACCTAGCAACCACCCTTCTCCATGATGCACCACCTTGCCTACTATCTTGCTAAGCACCACCGTGATTCACCACCTTGCCTACTACCTTGCTAAGCACCACCATGATTCACCACCTTGCTAGCCTCCTGATAAGTGTAAAATATACATATCCATTTATGCTTAAAATAGCCCAATTAAACCCAAAACAGACCAAAAATGGCAACAATATGCTTGTATTTGTGTTTTGTGTGTGCAGGTACGGATATATCAAAAATCACAAGAAAACCATCAAAAACGGGCAAGCACGGACACGAGAACGGAAGAGTGTACAAAAGCCGGAAGCAAAGCCATGAAAAAGTCAACCCTCAGTCAAACAGTCAAAGGAAAGTCAAACCATGGTCAACAAAAGTCAAAAATAAAAAGACAAAATCCCTAAATTGCCATTTCAGTCCCTCAACTTTTAGAAAAGTCCAAAAATAGTCCCTAAACCCTTAATGGGCCTCAAAACCCTAAATAAACCTACCCGGATACCAAAACCCTTAGAAAAGCCATAAGCCCAAAACCCTAGCCCATTTACTTTTTTATAAACCACAAGGGCCATTCTTGTCATTTTCCAAACTATTTTTACACTACACTTGAGATAACTAACCACAAGGACCTAATTTGCCATTTCCTCAAACTTCCAACGAATTTAACTCTTCCAGTTAAACAAAAAGGGCGCCAAGAGCTAGTTACTGTTCATCGTCACTTCCATTTCACCATCCAGGGTAAATCATAGGGCAAACGCAAATTGATGGGCAAATCAGACAATTCAAGGGATCGTTTACACAATGGAAGGGCTAAATTAGTCTAATCAAGTATTCTAATTGGTCTACTCAAGCAAAAGGACACGCAGCTATGGAGAAAGTACACAAGGATGTGAGTTTTGTACTCATTTCACTCAGAGAAGAAACACAAGTGAGCCTTTAACGGATTGCCAGCTTGGCAATCCGTGTGAGGTCACTTTGTGATCTAACGGCTCATAATCAATAGCCAATGATTGAATGATTTGATGGCTAGGATCAAGAGGAGCGTGGGCATCAAGCTTGGCCTAGAACCTTCTCAGCAAGGCTATAAAAAGCCTCACTTCCACACACATACACACACGTAGAGTAGATTTTAATTTTAAGTTTAGCTTAATTTTCTTTTAAACTTTGTAATTTTCCTTTCAAGTATTGTAACCAAGCTTTATGTTAATGAAAATTCAGCTATTTTTAATCTCTCATAAGCTCTTTTATTTAACTTCATAAGCTCTCATTTTTCTTCAAATTGTTAAGCTAAATTATCTTAAGCTACTCAAAAGCTCTTTCAGTCTCTAAGCTGAAATAGAGCTTAATTCAGTAATAAATCTACTTAAATCAATCAACTAGCTTAATTACCTTTGCAATTTGGATTTATAAGCTTATGGATGGGGAGCTAACTATGGATGAGCTCCCATGGACATTACTAGCTTATCCAATAGGATAAGCTAGAGCTTGTAGCAACTTAATTATGTGTAAGCTTCTGTTTAGCTGAAGCTAAGGGTTAGTTTTCATTTAAATTACTTTTGTGTTTAAATCATAGTTTAAGATTTGCTTAAATTTTCTTAATAATCTATTATGCATCTATGCTTATTTTGCTTAATCTGCTTTACTAGTGCTTATTTCATTGTTGATTGTTCCTTATTAGTCTCATTAGTCATAAACTTGCATCTGTTTTTTAGCTTTTTAGTTATAGTAATTTGTTTTCTCAATTTCTGTCTAAAAACTATAAAAACCAAAAATATTAGTTAGCATTATCTTAGATCTTTCATTTTAGCTTAAATAGTGGTTAAATCATGATTGTTAAGTTTATTATAAGATAAAAATCCCTTTACAAGGATTTTAGGCTAGATTCATTTTCAAAGCTTTTACAAATCTGTCGAAAGATCTTAAGGGGTGTATTGGTTTATGCTAGTTTGGACCATCAAATGTCAAATCAATTGGAAATTTTCTTTAGACCAGCTGAGATTTCTTAACGTAAGCAAGTTTAAAAAGATTGAACAATTAGTTTGAAGTTTTAAATGCGAATTATGTGTACTAATTACCTCATCTCATGCACCAGTGTAAATTTTTACCTTCTTTTTAGCTAGTGAATATTGGATCTAAGCCTTAAAAGGCTTAAATCTTGTTGGTTCTTGTTTTGAACACTCTAAGAGAGTGTGTTTAGTGCAGTAGAGACCACAAGGTCACTTGCACTATTGTTTTGCACTTGAGTCAAGTGCATCAGCAGGAACTAAGCTGTTCCTGCTGTCACTTTTTGCTTAATTTTTAGCTAGGTAATCATAGGTTTTAGCTCTTAAGGTTAGAGTAGGATATAGAGTAGTTACAGCTTAATATAGATTAGGACTTAAACTTTATTTTCTTGCTTATTTCCTAGCTTAAAATTACTGTCAAAAGCCATTAAAAAAAACCTAAAAAGCCAAAAAACAGTAGTAATCTAATTAGCTTTAAATATCAAAATTTTAGCTATAATAATAGGGTTTTATTATTTAGATTCATAGCTCATAAGTTGTTTCATAAGCATGCATAAGCTTCATGATCTGAATTTGCTTATTAACATTTGAGCTTATTTAGTATTTTTTAACCTTTTGGCTATTCCTGAGTTTATTACTTTGTCATTTAATTTCAGATAGGTTCTAGAATTATTAAGCCATTAATCTTTTCATAATTAGCTTTAGCACATCATAAGCCTTCCATAATTTCTTTTATTTTCAAATATAAGCTTAATTTGAGCTTAACACAGCTTATTTAGTAAAATCAAAGGAAAATGGCTCCTCACTGAAAACAGCTAATTGAATAACTCTTTTAGAGCTTTATTTTAGCGGGGGGGGTTTTCAGCTTATTGTGCTTTTATTAAAGTTTTTCTCCCCAACTTGTTCTCCAACTTTGCTTTTATAAGTTTTCAATAATAAGCACTTTTTAAAACTCAACTTAATTGTGGGCTTAATTGGACTTAATTTGTAATCGGGTTGGGCCTCAGGGTAGAAAGTGTAATTTTTAAGTTTTAATTGTTTTCTCAGTTAGTCCTTCGTCTGTTAGTTAGTTTGCAATGTTAGTCCTTTTAGGATTTGCATAGTTAGTCCTTAGTTAAGTTTTTAGTTAGTTTTTAATTTTAAATAATAAATTAGGTTTAGAATTTTAATTAGTTTAATTAAAGTTTAATAAAAAAGTAAAAATTAGGGCTTTTATTTTTTATAAATTTCTGCACTTTTTCTTTTTCTAGTATAATTTTTATAAAATTTTTAGGCTTATATTTTTAATAGTTTTAATATTTTTATACTTATTAATTTATTTTAAATCGTAGAAAATTCATAACTTTAAAACTAAAAACCCAAAAATAGTGATTCTTTTTTCTAAAATTATACTTTTATTATATTAACTAGAAAAATATAATTTCAATTATTTCTATTTTTATTATTTTTTTTTATGGTATTTTTCTAGGATTTAATTAGAATTAAATAGTTTTTAATTGATAAAAAATTCAAAAATAATCAAAAAAATATTTTTCTTTTTCTTAAAATTTTCTTTTGTCCTAATTTAGGTTTAGGAATTTAGTTTGCATTTTTAGGACTTAATTTTGATTTACTTGCTTATTTGTCGCGTTTTATTTGTTTCCCGTTAATCATTTTAAATGTTTAATTGCTTTTAATTGTTCAATTTTACTTGTTGCTTTTATTTGGTAGTTATAGATCATAAAAATATCTTTGCTTTCATTAAAATCATAATCCAAGCTTAAACGAGGTTTCAATTGCACAAGTCGTTGGGGAAACGACCCGGGTGATCATTCTTCCCGGTTAAATATACGTATTATATATTATATTATATATATTTTTGAGAGTGGATTTTACTAAGGGTAACTTGGTAATTTTCTTAATTGCTCTTTGAATTATTATTATATTGTGGTATATTTTACAAGTATATAAAACACACAATCACCTCCTTTCACCTACTTATCGCCACTAAGCAACCACCCACACACCTTAGTCACCACCTAGCTAGAACCCTACCACCTCCATCACTACCTTGGACTCCAACCAAAACCCTTGGCGACCACTCCAAGTAAACTTGGTCCCTACTCCATCCAACTTGGCCTCTACTCTTTCTTTCACCCAATATATACACGAAACATACACATACTTTCAATTCACCATCAAAACTTCATACTACTTCAAAATCATGATCTAACCAAGCTAAGGAGGATTAATAGAAACAAGAAGAAAGAAGTCTCTTGATTCATTTCTAAAGTTTTCGAGTTGTTTTTGCTCATTTCGACCCATTTCACCCATTTTGTGTGCTAGTAAGTCCTATAACTCGTTCCATAAGCTCTAGTATCATTATAGATCATGTATAAGCTGTGTTTAAGTCACTTGTATAAGCCTTGAACCATAAAACCATTTGTTTGGTTCTCCTAAACCAAACAAAACCCTAATTCGCACCCTAAAACCCTAATAAGCCATTTTTCATAAAACCTAAACCCTAAAAGCCATAAGCTGATATTATAAGCTATTCTTATAAGCTCTTTTATCATTTCTATAAGCTTGAAAACAAATCTTAAAGCCTTAAACCCATCGGGTTAATCTTTTTAAACCAAACGAACCCGTTTTGAATTTTTAAGCTAATAAGCTCTTTTCATAAGCTTTAAGCTCGTAAAAGTTACTTATTTTAGCTTATAGTAATAAGCTATAACCTTCAAATTTGATTTCAAGATCAAAATACAAAATTATGTACTTGGACTAAAAATGCAAAAACATATCATGCAAAGGGGGTATATATTGTAAATTATAAAACTTTGAAATTTTTGGCCCAAAAATGTAATTATCCTAAGTTAAACTTCAAGTGTTTGATATGTCATACTTGAAAGTTAAAGGTTAATGTTTTAAAATATATTAAATGGTTTAATTGTAAATTAATATATACCAAGGTAATATATCATTTTGTATTCTAAAGGTATAAAATGTAATATTTTTATATTAATTATAAAAATATATTTAAATATTATAAGACTCGATTTTATTAAAACCCGACACATTTGTCGTTATCATTCATCGATCGAAACACTATAAAATAATTATGTTATATATTTAACATAATTTATCATCCACTAGCTTTTGAAGAAACTTAAAATGATAAAATCTTATCATTTAAACTATAACGTATCACGTTACTAGGGAGTTTCATGTGAGGGGATTTCATTTGGGTAGACGTTTTGACGAGTTGCTGGATTTACGATTTAAAGTGTCCTAGCTCCTCAAACGTTTACTACATGACCTCTGGATTATGATAGCCCGAACAGTGATACGATGTTTTCACGAACTAATAAACCAAAATCATTTTCGTTAAACTTTATGAAATAAAGTTTTGAAATATCAAACTAAGACTTGACATATTACCCCAGGTTGCGTGACGAGGCTGTTTACTCCCATTTGAATTAAATTTCAAATCAATCAACTACCTTGATAAGGTGAGTTCATAGTCCCACCTTTACATGTTTTCTAAATCCCGTATGGAGATACATGTTATAAACCATGAATACAAGTGTTTTCCAACTGTATGCTATCCTGATATATTATTGCCTAAGTTTGCCTTCACTGCCAATATTCTTAATCATGAACCATTAGTCACTTGCGAGTGAATGCGAATATTGTGGATAGATCTATTGGGGGTGACAACTCCCGTTGGTGTACCCGTACATGGGGTAACTAAACGCACTATATTTGAGAACAAATGATAACTTTGGTAAGTTACCTTTCCTTAAGGACAGTTGTTCCTTAAAGTTGTTAAATTGACTTCGGATGTTAATGTTTGGTTGCATGAGCTTAGGGCAATAATATTGTTTACCATGATAATTGTATTGGTTGCAATTATTACTATTACATTGACTTGTATTCAACTATTACATTGCAAACACTGTGAATTTCACTCAACCTTTGTGTTGATCCTTTTAGCATGTTTATCTCATCTAATTGAGCAACTATGGCACGCAGTGGCATTGGACTTGAGGACATCCAAACTTGTTATCATTCAACTTTTATGTTTTCAATGTATTTTGGGACCTCTTTTGTAAAACTCTGATATAATAATGAATGATAACTAAAGTTTCTAAAACGTCTCTTTTGAGTCGTTTTCTATGATAATGACTGTTGATTCATGAAGTAATACCCCAAATTAGCTTCCGCTGCTATATGTCAAATATGGGGGTGTTACAAAGGTGATCAAGGAGGGATTCAAAAAACTTAGATTACTCAAGATCAATAATGATTCGTTCGCTTGCAATACATCACTTGGAATTATTTTTGATTAATTCAGCCGATTGAGTGGAATGGATGATGATTTGTTTACTTATGATGTTGAGATTCCTAGGCTTCCTACCTTTCCATGTGATAAGAAAGAAAGGGATGAATCGAATGATAGTGATCTTGATATTTATGAGCCACGAGTATGCGGAGAATGAGGGAATTTACGCTGAAGCAGTGATTTTTGTTAACAAAAGATTGGTAAGGCTAATGGACATCATTGTTGAGCAATGGCTTGATTTAATATATGGTGATCATACGAAGGTTGATGGTAAGATCAAGGAAGGAGTAATTTCTAAATGGTTAGTTCGAAGCTACAAGAAACAATTTGATGAATACATGGAAATAAAGAAATAATGGTTGACACATGGAATTGATGTTGACATGGAATACGACCCATCTGACGTTGAATTTGCTGAATGGTTAGCTTTGAAATTCTATAACCATAAAACGATGGATCGGTATACGAAGAATGCATTATGGATCTATTGGACAAGAGGTGATGATGAAGTGGAACTTACTGATGAAGAATTCTCTGATCCTGGTGATAAAAATTTGATTGATAAGGGCGAAGTTGCTGAAATCTTTAGGATCGAGACCAACATATTTGACTTCGAGACACCTATATGCAAGGCGACGAATTCAATTAACTTTTAATAATTGATACCGGTTTACTTACTTGTGATATCCTCGGATTCAAGACATATGATGAATTTAAAAATAAGTGGATGGACGAATGAAACAAAGGAATACCATGGGTTTCATAGGAACCATGGTCTAAAAATGGAATTCCCATCGATGACATTCATCATATCTACGAACCTTTCTGCTTCAAGATTGGGAAAGTTAAATGGCCCACTCGCAATTCAAATGATGAAAGGTTCTGTATTGGAGGAGAATTACCGGGGATGGTTCGAGTTGGTTACATGACCTACTTTTAAGATTACTAATTGTACGATGATTTGGTAGATGGCAAATTAAAGGAGGAAGCTCTGAAGCAAAAATCCATCTACGAGGGGTCATGGGGAGATGCAACTCAATGAGTGATGAATTTTTGTGCATCATTTAAAGAATGCTTTGAGAACTTTCATGAACTTGATTATGAGTTATTGGTTAAACTCGAAGAATATTGATGGAAAATAAATGATCACGAATGTTCTCCATTCTCTAACTGGAGATATCATATAAATAAAGCTTACACAAACACCAATATCGATGCTAACTATAACCTTTACCTAGATGTTTCTAGAACATTTAGCAATCATGAGGAAAGAGATTATGAGGATATTAATAACTTGGTTTGGGATAATGCATCCTATCATACTAACGAAGAGGGGGAGCAAGACGATGAAGATAGGTGTGAATTGCTTGGAAATCCCCGCCAAGAATCACCGGTTTGCAAAATTAGAAGGTTTGAGATGATCAAGTACTCTTTTGGGCAGGCAGAGAAGTATATTGCCATTAAAGAATGCGAGTACAACAATTTGACAAGAACCGAAGATGATGTGTGTCATGGTTACCAAGAGATCTTTCATATCATAGACGAAGGATGGTTCGTGATGTTGATAAAATATAATGCCTAAAAACATTAATAATATTTTTTCACATCTTTACGTTTTGCTAATCACAAAATATAAAAACGTTCAACGTAAAATTAAACGTAAACAAGTATTTAGTAGTAAATCTTCATTTCAACACATTAATCACTTAAAGGTATGAATAAACAATTGCTTAATGCATTTTATGATCAAATGAAATTTTTATTCAACCTCAAACTTTTTTAAAATGTTGTAAACATTTTTATAAACATCGCAAACACTTTCTACATTTAAAAGAAATGTTTTATTCAAAATAAACATTTTGAATTTCAAATTTTCGAACCTAAAACAGCTAGAAAAAGTCCAATAAACACCTCCCCTGAAAAGGACAAAAAGAGGAGCGTCTGAAAATGGGTAGCCCCCTTAATTATAAGAGGGCCGACACCCTATTTAAGGGGACCGACCATAGACTCCGCTCCTCTAGTTTTCCCTATAAATACTGGACTATTCCCTAACATTTTTCTCACCTTTTGCACTCATTCTTTCTGTTCTAAAACAGCCCACACATCTCTCTAAATCCTTTGATCATTTAATCCTAAAGCTTTGTTTCCAAGTGATCCAAGCTTAATCCCTCAAGTGCAAGAAAAGAATACTTCCATCATCAAGTGAAGAAGTATTACACCTTAGTGTGCATAGCAATCTTGTTGCATCTATATCACATATTTGTAAAATCAATGTATATCTTGTAGTTCTTGTGTGTAGATAGCTAATCTTATGATCTTGTAAGTATATGTCTTCGAGATCTTTGGTGATCTTAACAAGTAGTGTTAGATTGTTGTGATATAAGTAGTGTGGTGAAGTGAAGTCTTGAAGTTGTGAAGAAGGTGTAAAGTTGTGAGGAAGTTGTAAAGTTGTGAAGAGTATTGAGTCGTGAAGTCTGGGAGAACAAGTCGTGAAGTTGTGTTGTTTTTAGATGGTTCTAGCTCAGATTAGAACTCGACATTTAGCTTTATGTCGTAAATCGGTGTAAGCAACATTATGTACGGTTTTCTCCGCCGTAAGGGAGTTTGTTGACATAGTGAAGAAAACTCTCGAGTTTGGTGGCTCGTGAGATGTGGATAGGGCGAAAAGAGAGTGATTCGTTACCGAAACACTATAAATCTTCGCGTTGTGGTTTGATTGTTTCTTTACTCTTTCTCTTGTCTCATTAGCATTCATGACTAACTTATATTGAGTTTATAATGTGCAAAGCATTGAATCTACAAAAAGTCTAATCTAAGTTTTACAAACAAACATAAACCTTAAATAAAAAAAAGCGGTAAAACTATTCAACCCCCCCTTTTAGTTTTTCACAATATACCAAAAATTCATTTAATTATGTCATTTTTAGTAATTTTGCAATAAAATAAGTCCACACCCCCGCTACATTTGCCCTCTACAAATTTTACCAAAATAGTCGAAATTCAATTTCTCGGCTTATAATATAAGCCTTAAGCCCGGGCCCCAAGCCCCCCGCGCCCAGCCCCACACAAGCCTCAAACCCCAGCCCCAACGCAAGCATGCAACAACCCACCCCTGTCCATTTCGCCAAACATTTCCTTAGTCAAACTCTAACTTCAGTACAAGGCACATGATCATGCCTTGTTATTGTGGAAAATACTAGTTTACTACTAAATACAGTAATTAGTTAAATAAAAAAGGAAAATTCGTTACGTAAGACATAAGAATATCTTCACATAAATTCCAAAAAGAAATGTCGTATTGTATTGTGACAGTAGCATTGTATCTTAATCCGAATCAGTTTGGGTTATTCTACATTGATATTCTTTCCATCAACCCAATCTTTTTGCCCATTAATTAAATAATTCTACCTTACTTATAGGCATGCAATGCAAAAAAAGCCGCAACAATAAAAAAATAAAAAACAAAAAATAAAAAAAAAAAAAAAAAAAAAAAAAAAAAAAATAAAAAAAAAAAAAAAAAAAATATAAATAGTTTAATTCGATTATTTAACTAGAGCAATTAAGTTGCAAGGATACACTTTTCTGTTCTCGTCTCAAAATTATTATTTTTTTTTTATTTTATTTTTTTTTATTTATGAGTGGCGACGGCGCTTTTATACAAAAACTACAAGGAGCTAGAAATTACAAAAGAAATAAAGACGGGTTTTATACCATCGTGCCCAGCAAACAAAGTAATTGCATCATACCGACACATTAATAAGAACATACAAAAAATCTCATCAAAAATCTCCTTAGATTTGTGCTTAGGCCTCTGAACATCTCTATTACGAAAATATATCCATAGAACCAGCCACATCACAAAATAATACCTTGGAACATGCTTTATTTCTTCTCCGCAGTTTTACATGATCGTTCCAAACTCCATTTTCCTCCCGTAAGAGAGTTAATAACCTCGTAAAACAGCCACGTCTCCGATCCACCGATTTAATTACATTTCGAAATCTTCTTTGCGTGTTCAAAGCGAGAAACAATGATCAATTTGGTTTCAATCCCGACATTCTACACTATTCCCCCGAGATCGAGACACAATATCTAAAGCGCGACGTCTGGAAATGTAAAATCTATAGGTAAGTGATTCGTCATTAACCTTCCAAGCGAAGGTGTTCACTTTGTTGGGAACATATCGAATCCACCTAGTCTTTAGATCACCTTTCGGAAGTAATCGCGAATCTATCATGTTTCTTGACGAAGCCACGGTATAACCACCAGAATTGTTCAATGTCCAAGACCATGAATCAGGAGACTGAGTAAGCACCACAGGGTTAATCACTTTCGCTAACTCTTCAACTTGAGTGAGTTCCAGCCCTCCTCTCGGATGTCTACGAAACGAATGGTAAAGACTAGGATGCGCAAGTTTTTGACCTACTGTAATTTGTTGTCCTCAATTAATTTTTCTAAGTCTTTTTCTTTCAACTATAACCTTAAATATTTTTGTTTGTGTTAAATAATACTTAATAAAAAATATATAAATTGATTGGTTTTTAAAATGTATCTTCATAGTTATGATTTTCAACAAGTATTATATAACACAAATAAAAATATTTAAGGTTAAAATTAGAAGAAAAAGACTTAAAAAGTTAACAGAGGACAATAATTTTGAGACATAATAAGTAGTCATTTAGAAAACTATAGTGTTTCTAATAACCTTGAAACAATACTTCAAACAGTGATTTAATTGATAAACGATTTAATTTGCATAAATGTCCATGTGGTTTGTCGGGTTAACAAAAATAGGCGCTATAAATTTTTTTTTTTTCCCTTGATCCTCGTCCTTGTGAGTATTAGACCCGTACTGGATTTAGTCACGACCAATATTTCTGATTAGATAACTGTTAACTTTGAGAGGTATAAAAGTCTTTCTTGTATTTTATTAAACAATATCCCTTTTTATTGACTTTTAAAACCCATCCTTTGAATTTACTTTTAAAATGCATCAACTCTCTTCATCTTCTTCCCCTCTCTTTCTAATACTTCCCAACCACCACTACACACCACCCATAATCACCATTAAAAACCACCAGCCATACATCACCACCTCAATACATGTTTTACCACCCCATACACCCACGTCACTTTTCTTTATCATCTTTGTTTCTCTTTAACATCTTTCCAACAACCATCACAAAATTCACACTCACACACATCAACCCGCCACCCCATACCACCATCAACCACGCTCTAACCATAAACCCTATCACCCTACAACCCTCCTACAACCGATTTCACACAATAACCCCCCTTCCCATCATTTCCAGCCGATGCGCACCTCGTCACCAGATCATCAATTGATGAATTGAACCCGTGCGCCACCATAAATTCGAAGCAAGACCCAACCATGAAACTACCCAAGATAAGGCAACCATGTGCCATCTGCTATATTTTTTTCATTTAAGGGTCTTATTAATTTTGGTACTGTTGGGATTTTAAAGGATTTTTTGGGTGTGTGTTAATTTCTATATCTAGGCACAATCTAAAACCCACCAAATATCAGTGGACTAGTGGCTGGAAAAACAAATGGTCGTTGATAAATGAATGGGGTAAAAAATAGTGGGTTTTATTATGTTTAATAAGTAGGAAAAAAATTAGTAGGTTTTTATATTGATTTGACTTTGATGAAAGGTGAACCTTTTGGTTAGTTTAAAGTATTTTGGGTTTTCACTCTTTGGATATGTGATTTTTGATTCTAGAGAAAAAGTTGTTTGGATTAATAATGGTGTGTAGGTGAGGATGAGAAAAATATAAAAAATAATAGTAGTAATAATAATGAAGGGTATTTTTGTCATTTCATTCATTTTAACATACATTTCACAGTCAAAGTAACGGAATATTTGGTCAAGGGACCAAACCCGATACGGGTCGAAACCACAGGGAGAGGATCCGGGAAAAAAAGACGTGGGATCAATTCGTTAAACCGACAGACCACTAGGGACCATTTATAGCAATTTAACTCTTGTTATAAGATAATCGCGGTGAGTGATTGGTTTGTGAATGGGAGTGAATTGGATTTGGATACGTATGGAATGAAAGAAAAAAGTAGTAGAAAATAATAAATAATAAATAAAATGTTGTTTGGGTTATATAATATATAAATTGGAATGAATTTAATTTTAAAGAAACCTTAAAAATTAGGGTTTCGATCTAGCCAGCAAACCGAATCACAAACAAATCAAATCAATACCACTGATATAAAAGATTTAGAATCAATCAAATCATTAGTAAGATAAGAACCACAAACGAACAACATATACACGAGATCGTTACGAACACATCAGCGACGACGTGAACCTTAAAAAACAGGCTTTCTAGGATTCAATAGGTCGAAACCCTAACAACGGATGATAAAAGAGTGAAATGAAAATCACCTCCACCAACACGCCACCAATAAAGACAAATCCTAAAAATATAAGACCGAAACCCTTAAAAGGTAGAACGATCAGATATGATGAAGGGAATTGTCAAAGCAAAAACGCTTATGAAAGTCGAAACCCTAAATCTTTATAAGCATAAATAAAGGATAACGAGCAGATCAAAGAATAGAGGCCATCGCATCACATAAACAAACGACGCACAAACCCTAAACCATAATTGGTGAATTTATTTGTTGTGAAAAGTGGTAAAATTAAGCTTTATGTATAGTATGTGGGTGTTTCTAAATGAGTAAATCTGGAGAATGATGTAGTGTTGCAAGAAAGGTTAGAAAAACAGAAAGTAGACATAAAAGCTTTCCAATGGAAATTTTGAAATACTAAAAACAAGCTTATAACGAATTGAATAAGTTACGACCATTTGAAAATCGACTAAAAAGATAAACAAGTGCAGGAATTTGCAAAATAATTCCAAGCGTCGAACCAGTTTTTCTGAGGTACTGTCTTACAAGCTGTTTTATGTGGCTCTAGAGCCGAATCAAAAAAATTGTCAGAAAGAGTGTTTTGTAGTACTCCTGGTCCAGTTTCTAAAAATTCTAGAAACGCATCAAACAGAATTATAATGAATGAGTTACATTCGGTCTAATTTGACCAATAACAGTTAGAGGTCATTCTCTTGTATCTTGTGTTGTTGTATTATGAAGTAACACTCTCGAACATATTTCCGCCGCGACACATTTTTGGGGGTGTTACAGATTGGTATCAGAGCTAGGTTATAGAGAACTAGATTGCATATTTTACCCAAGACTATAACCGTTTTCACGAACATTGCATCACATCAAACATTTTCAAAGTGCATACACACTACTTGCTTACTTGCTTACATTACTTGTTACATTAAGTGCTTACATGACATACATATATAATATATAGAACAAATTACACGTTTCGTCCCTATGGTTTATACCAAACATCACGTTTCATCCCTATTTCATTTTAAATACACTGGTACTCCCTAAAAATGAAACTAGTAACACTGGTCGTCCCTATTTTGGA
Organism: Tanacetum coccineum; assembly: GCA_026074375.1. NCBI lineage: Eukaryota > Viridiplantae > Streptophyta > Magnoliopsida > Asterales > Asteraceae > Tanacetum > Tanacetum coccineum. Next base: position 22,641 of record BQNB010012065.1, read on the forward strand.
TGATCGTTAAGTTTTCTCGTTAAGTCTAATAATTAGAGGGGTATTTGCGTCTTTTTGCTCCTGTCACCACCATAGGGACGAAACGTGTAATTTTTTCTTAAATTTTTATTTTTATTTTTTTTATACGAATCAACTTTAAAAAAAAATTATTTTTTTTATTTCGGTTTCAGTTTACGAGCAATAATAAAGAAAAAAAATTATTATTTTTTATTTCGGTTTCAGTTTACAAACAATAAAAAAAAATTTAAAAATTTTAATTTTTTTTTATTTCGTTTCAGTTTACGAGCAATAAGAAAAATTTAATTTTTTTTAATTTCGGTTTCAATTTACGAGCAATAATAAAAAAAAATTAAAAATTTTAATTTTTTTTATTTCGGTTTCAGTTTACGAGCAATAATAAGAAAAATTATTTTTTATTTCGGTTTCAGTATACGAGCAATAATTAAAAAATAATAATTTATTTTTTTAATTTCGGTTTCAGTTTACGAGCAATAATAAAAAAATTAAAAATTTAAATTTTTTTTATTTCGGTTTCAGTTTACGAGCAATAATAAAGAAAAAAAATTTAATTTTTTTTTATTTCGGTTTCAGTTTACAAACAATAATAAAAAATAAATAAATTTTTTTTATTTCGGTTTCAGTTTACGAGCAATAATAAAAAAAAAATTAAAATTTTTAATTTTTTTTATTTCGGTTTCAGTTTACGAGCAATAAAAAAAATTAATTTTTTTTATTTCAGTTTCAATTTACGAGCAATAATAAAAAAAATTAAATATTTTAATTTTTTTTATTTCGGTTTCAGTTTACGAGCAATAATAAAGAAAAAAAAATTATTTTTTTTATTTCGGTTTTAGTTTACAAGCAATAATAAAAAAAATTTAAAAATTTTAAAATTTTTTATTTCGGTTTCAGTTTACGAGCAATAATAATAAAAAAAATTTAATTTATTTTTTTATTTCGGTTTTAGTTTACGAGCAATAATAAAAAAAAATTAATTTAAAAGTTTTTTTTATTTCGGTATCAGTTTACGAGCAAAAATAAAGAAAAAAAATTACATTTTTTTTATTTCGGTTTCAGTTTACGGGCAATAATTAAAAAAATGAAACCAAAAATTAAATTTTTTTTTTATTATTGCTCGTAAGTTGAAACCGAAATAAAAAAAAATTTTAATTTTTTTTCCTTTATTATTGCTAGTAAACTGAAACCAAAATAAAAAAAATGAAACCGAAAACGAAACCGAAAATTTTAAATTTTAAATTTTTTATTTCGGTTTCAGTTTACGAGCAATAATAAAAAAATGAAACCGAAAATTTAAAATTTTTTTTCTTTATTATTGCTCGTAAACTAAAACCGAAATTAAAAAATTAAATTTTTTAATTTTTTTTATTTATTATTTGCTCGTAAACTGAAATCGAAATAAATAAAATTAAAAAAAATTAATTTTTTTATTATTGCTCGTAAACTGAAACCGAAATAAAACAAACAAATTTTAAAAAAATTTCTTTATTATTGCTCGTAAACTGAAACCGAATTAAAAAAAATTAATTTAAAATTTATTTTTATTATTGCTCGTAAACTGAAACCGAAATAAAACAAAAATTAAATTTTTTTTTCTTTATTATTGCTCGTAAACTGAAACCGAAATAAAAAAAAATTAATTTTTTTTAAAGTTGATTCGTATAAAAAAATTAATTTTAAAGAAAAAATTACACGTTTCGTCCCTATGGTGGTGACAGGAGCAAAAAGACGCAAATACCCCTCTAGTTATT
>BQNB010012065.1:27248-80027 GCA_026074375.1 Tanacetum coccineum
TCATCTACTTGTCTAGATATATCTTTTGAATCATCCTGCTATGCACTTACGTTTGATGTGATTTTAGCTAGTCGGTTAATTGTTAATAATTAGCCCGCGTTGCTGCGGGGCGGTGTTTCTTTTATTACAAATGATGGTGTTTTTTTTTTAAATTTGTATTGTAAGATTTCAAAGTTTTATAAGTTTGGTTTGCATGTGCTAATTTTTAAAAAATTATGTGGTTAAACGTTGTTTTTTTGGGTATTTGAGTTTTTTTTTAAATATAATTTATAAGATATGAGTAAATATGTGTTAACCATGATTGCCCGCGCGTTGATGCGGACCGTTAAATTTTTTATTTTTTATTTAGTTTTTTATTTATTTTTTGCGGCTTTATTTTTCCGGTCTCATGTTTAATATTATTTTTTTATATGGGTTTATGTGGGGCGTCATGTCGGTGGTATTTTTTTATCTGAATAAGTCAATACTTTTGTAATTTTTTTTTCTTATTTTGTGCCGGGCCAAAAAAAAATTTATTATTTTTGTGCTCATGTTTAATAGTTTGTTTTTTTTATATGGGCTTATGTGTTTAGTCTCATGTCGCGGATATTTTTTGATCTGAATAAATAAGTCCTTTTGTAATTTTGTTTCCTATTTTGTGCCGAGCAATTTTTTTTAAAGTTGCTAAGTTAAAAAAAAAAACCAACAAAAAAAATTTGTGCAATTAGGCCGCCCAAAATGGGAGCCCAATGGGGCCGGTTACTGTAGCAAGGCATGCCGTTTTTGCAGCGTTTTAACCCTTTCATAGTATATATATATATATATATATATATAATAAGGTGTGATTGGATTTATATTTTGGAATTTTCATAATGGTGAAAAATACTTGACAAATTATATCAACATCTCATATTTTTAGAATTTATTTTCCTTTTATATCCAAGGTTTTCTTTTTTATTACTAAAATATGAATACCGAAATTAACAAAAAGATAAACTGCAAGTGTACAAACCATTCGATTTGATATATAGTTAATCTCCACAGCTCTAATTCATTGACTATCATCTTACGCGTTCGATCACCAAAAGACACTCAAATTAAGTGATTATCTACACCAAAAAAGTTGAGGGAAAAGTGGATCTATATGGCCGACAAAGTTGAGGGGAAAGTTGATACCTTTTTTAAGGCAAGTTGATCAAAGTTGGTTATCAATTAGATAATTTCAAACTTTCATATTTTCAGATTTTTTTTTCTTCCATCTTCCATCACAGCATGTGACGACGTGAAGGCTAGAGTGGTGGCCGAAGACCCTACACACAGCAGGTGACCGGAGAATTATGTTTGTTCTTCACATATTCGTCCACCACCATTACCCACTAAAAAAGATAAACAACCAATTAATATTAATATAACAAAATAACTAAATCAGAAAGAAAAAAAACATAAATCTTGCACAACGTAACACACATATCAAAGATGAAAAATTAATTCCATGTTAGCCAGCAAAAACTCCAAGATCTAAAGCACCGAACAAATGTAAAAATTTTGGAGATCGAAAAATAGAATTGTCGTTACCTAAGAGTTGGTTAGAAACAATATCTTCAGGTCTACCCATCTCTTATCTTTAATTCCGTCACCTTAAAGTGCTCAAAAAGACTTAAAGAGATCAAACTTCAAAGTAGTTAAAAAAGAACTCTTAAACTAACAACAATCTATATATCACAGAAAATAAAACAGCAAACACATATAATATTGCACATACCTTTGATAGTTGTTGTGTTCAAACATGCTTCATCAACATCAACAATACAAAACATTATCATCATCATCAACATATGAGCTTACTGTCACCTAAAAAAGTATGAAAGACATAATAAATCATTAAAAATATCATTTAGCAAAACCAAGATCAAGTAAAATATACACAGAAATGATGCTTTTTTTTCTGGTTTTGTAGATCTAAAACACACAAACAGTCTTTAAGTTTCTATCATGAACAAAGTCGAACATATACAGAGTAGATGCTACCACGCAGATGGATTCACGTTGGTTGGAGGAGGAGATCTAAGCGGTGGCCAGAAGAATAGTGTGTGTTTTTTAGGTGTAAAAGGTTTTGGTGTTATGCTTTTGGTTTGTGTGTATTGTAAGCTTTAAGAACAAAGTGAGTGGCTACAATCCCTTTCTATAACTGTTCATAAACTGTAGATCTACAGAGCCATTTCCGTCTGGGAATTGTTTTGGGCTGTTAGATGAAAAAAAAAATACCAAGTGGCAGTTAATTAGACTTTTGAGAGAATAAATTGTAGGAGGCATTATACTATTACATATTTTTGAGAAGTTAAACGACGTAGTTTTTGACTTATTTTTACTATTTATTTTAAGCACTGTAGCTACAGTGTTACAGTGCTGGGTCAAAAAAGCCTAAAAAATTTAACTTAAAAATTTAAGCCGGCCCAATTAGTTTTTTTTTTTTTTTTTTAATTTGTTGGCACAAAATAGAGAGGAAAAAAATGTTATAAAAGTACCGGCGCATTCAAATAAAAAAATATCTGCGGTAACATTTCCGAATTGACTTAAACAGGCCCAAAAATTTGGGCCACCCAATTAGTTTTTTTTTTTAATTAGTCGGCACAAAATAGGGAGGAAAAAAATGTTACAAAAGTACCGACGCATTCAGATAAAAAAATACCCGCGGTAACATTTCCGAATTGACTATACTGAAAAAATAAACCCGCACTATTAAATATGAGGGCCAAAAAAAGCCCAAAAAATTTAGCCCAAAAATTTATGCCGGTCAAACTAGTTTTTTTTTTTTTTTTTTAAATTGTTGGCACAAAATAGAGAAGAAAAAAATGTTACAAAAGTACCGACGCATTCAAATAAAAAAATATCCGCGGTAACATTTCCGAATTGACTTAAACAGAACCAAAAATTTGGGCCGGCCCAATTAGTTTTTTTAGTGTAGCTACAGTGCTGGGCCAAAAAAAGCCTAAAAATTTTAGCCCAAAAATTTGGATCGGCCAAATTAGTTTTTTTTTTTTTTTTATTTGTTGGCACAAAATAGGGAGGAAAAAAATGTTACAAAAGTACCGACGCATTCAGATAAAAAAATATCCGCGGTAACATTTCCGAATTGACTTAAACAGGCCCAAAAATTTGGGCCGGCCCAATTAGTTTTTTTTTTTTTTTTTAAATTTGTCGGCACAAAATAGGGAGGAAAAAAATGTTACAAAAGTACCGACGCATTCAGATAAAAAAATATCCGCGGTAACATTTCCGAATTGACTATACTGAAAAAATAAACCCGCACTATTAAATATGAAGGCCAAAAAAAGCCCAAAAAATTTAGCCCAAAAATTTGGGCCGGCCCAATTAGTTTTTTTTTTTTAATTTGTTGGCACAAAATAGGGAGGAAAAAAATGTTACAAAAGTACCGACGCATTCAGATAAAAAAATATCCGCGGTAACATTTCCGAATTGACTTAAACAGGCCCAAAAATTTGGGCCGGCCCAATTATAAAAAAATACCCGCGGTAACATTTCCGAATTGACTATACTGAAAAAGTAAACCCGCACTATTAAATATGAGACCGACAAAATAAACTCGCACAAAATTAAAGGAAAAAAAAAGAATTAATGACACGCAACAACGCGCGAAAAATTAGCGCCCCGCAGTAACGTGCAGGAAAAAATAAACTTACACTATTAAACATAAAAAAACGCGCGAAAAAACAAATAAAAATAAATAAATAACACATTTCACAAGTAAAACTACGTCGTTTTGGCACTGCTACAGTGCTTAAAATGAACAGTGCTACAGTAGCGCTACAGTACCCCGGCCCAATGGGCTCGGTTACTGTTCATCGGCCAAAAAAAAAACTTTATTATCCCCCTCCTCTTTTTTGGCCAAAAATAAGAATTTTTTTTTTACAGGAAGTACTCTCATCTTTAACTATTTACGACTTTCTATCGGCCTGGGCAAAAAAAACGCGCGATTGTCATTTTATATAAGAACAAAAACAAACTATTAAACATGAGACCGAAAAAATAAACCCAAAAAAAAATTAATGCCCCACAACAACGCGCGAAAAATTAACGCCCGCAGCAACGCGCGGTTAATCTTGCTTGTTGATTTCAAAACTGTGCTTTATAGTATATTACTAGTGATGCCCATCATCGCTCATGTTTGTTTTTTAAAGTTGCTAGAGTAATAAATACTGAAAAAGTAAAGCCGCACTATTAAACATGAGACCGACAAAATAAACTCGCACAAAATTAAAGGAAAAAAAAAATAGTGACACATCAACAACGCGCGAAAAATTAGCGCCCCGCAGAAAACGAGCAGAAAAATAAACTTACACTATTAAACATAAAAAAACGCGCGAAAAAACAAATAAAAATAAATAAATAACACATTTCACAAGTAAAACTACGTCGTTTTGGCTCTGCTACAGTGCTTAAAATGAACAGTGCTACAGTAGCGCTACAAAACCCCGGCCCAATGGGCTCGGTTACTGTTCATCGGCCAAAAAAAAAAAAATCCTTTTTTTATTATCCCCCTTCTCTTTTTGGCCAAATAAGAAAAATTGTTTACAAGAAGTGCTCTCATCTTAACTATATACGACTTTCCAAATCGGCCTGGGCAAAAAAAAAACCCGCATTGTCATTTATATAAAAACAAAAACAAACTATTAAACATGAGACCGAAAAAAAAACCAAAAAAATAAAAAATTAATACTCCACAAAAACGCGCGAAAAATTAACGCCCGCAGCAACGCGCAGTTAATCTTGCTTGGTTTAATACAAAAGTACCCATAATAATACCATCAATAAAGATGCTCTTGATGAACCGTCCTAGATTATAACATTGGGTTAAAAGACACGACTTTAATTCATGGCCATGGTAATCGGCCAATGAATTAGAATGCATATCCTTATATTTAAGCATCAGATAATTATCACGGAGAAATGACGACATCCAACTGGTTGAGAAATATCTCTGTTATCGTACAATCACGGCATCACGTGATCTGGGCTCCACCAGACACGAGTGGAGAAAAAGAAAATCTTTTTAACCATGGTTTAATAATTCACCAAGGGACCCAACTTTCACCTAACACCAAGCCGAGGTGTGACCCACATCACTCCCAGATGGCCAAAAGCCGCTTCCCAATGAAACAGATTCCTGTACAAAAATAGATAAAGAAATTGTTATTCCTTTCAAAAAAGATAAAGAAATTGTGATTAAAGTTTTAAACTAATGATTAAATTTGTCACGTGATTTTTTTGAAAAGTAGGTTATTTGTACACTATTTTTTTGTGTCATTCATCAATTAACTATATTCAATGATGCACGCAATACAATACTTTAATGCAATTAGTAATAGCATACAAAAAAAATAATGTACAAATCACCTCCCTTTTTAAAGAGCATAGTTTTTTTTCTACTATTGATATCACTACTTGCTCACAAGAATTACTCATGTTCTGTACTTTTTAGTCTTTGTGTTTCTCGGTTTGTACAACATAGTTATTTATCATTTTTTGTTTCGTATTTTTTAACTGTTTAATGCTTTTGACTTTTAAACTTTATATTTTTATTCCGCACTTTTTATTTTACAGTTTTATAATATAAATAAAATTATAAACATTAAAAAAATCAAAAAACCAAAAGACACAAGAGGTCTTTATAAGATACGCCGTATCTTTTTCTTATCGTAAAAGCATAGAGTTTTGAAACAAGACAATTTATGATTTGTTGCTACGTAAGCAAATAATTAAAATTTGTGACGATAACTTTATAAGATTTGCTCTGAATATTTTTTTAATTTGTCTTGAATAATTACTTTTGAATGATAACTGTAAAATACAACAAAAACATATTTCGCATGTATTCGATTAAATGAAAATAAAATAACGAAAGAATTTTAAATTGTGGAATACACAACTAGTTTAATAAGAAAACGCACGACACCAGCAAAAACATAAGTTACAAAAACAACTTCGTGACCAACTAAGTACAAAAACAATTAAATAAACACACTCACACACAAACAAGCCAAGCGACTCGGTCTCATATAAAACCTCCTGCCGGGGGGGGGGGGGGGGGGTAGGGGGGGGGGGACGACGCGTCCCATTTTAAAAATGTTAATGGTCAGGATTGTCTTTTATGGTCAACCGATTCACGTCGAACGAACATCGAATGGGTGAAAAACCTTCTAGCATATAATAAGTGTGATCTTTAATCGCTATTCTCGAGTACACATGACATACTTTTCATTGCAATTTTCAGCCAAACGAATAGTACTACTTATCTTTTACATTAATATAACTTGGGCCACTTACAAAATCTTTGGTTATTATTATTAACATCGAGCATACAGGATGTCATTAAATATCTTTTCTATATAAAAATTTATAACTTTTTTATACTTATATATTTATAATTTCATACACACGCAATAATTTTACATACAAAATTTTTATATTATGTTTAATAATCAATTAATCTTATATATATATTTTTGTTAGACGAATAAGTGAGTTTATTTGAATGACATGATATTAAGGCTATGTTGTCTAAACTTAACTATTAAATTTCATGTTTTACACATTATACGTAATTAAAAGAAGTTATTTTTCTGTATGTTCTTATAAACTTTAAATAGTAATCATCAATGTTATAATTAGCGTGAGACGTGATGTAACAGGATTGCCAAGCCTCAAGCTTTAGCGTGAGACGTGTCGACATAGCGTTTTAAGGCGTGACTTAAAAGGGCAAAAAAATTTATAGATTTATTTCATATTTTATAATTATATGAGTGATAAATATTATTAAATTCAAGCCTAAATCAAAAATATTAGTAAATCAAAGTCCAAATCTCAAATATATTCGAATTAGGCATGAACAATTAGAAGAGGATACAAACTAAATTGCCGGTTTGTTTATGAGCGCGCAAACAAATCTTAAGCTATTCCATAAATAACACTTGTGAATGCAATGCCAAAGTGAAATATATTTGACAATACTTCTTTTTAAAAAATGCTAGTTTAAATGAATGGCCGGCGGCGACGCTCCTCCTAAAAAAAGTTTAATTCTCATCCGATCTATTACCTTCCATCTGTCATACTCTTGCTAAGGCCCTGTTATTCGAGTAGTATCACTTGTTGATCGATCTCATATCGAAGTTTCTTACATGACGATTGCTTTGGAACCATAAGGATCGGTTTGTTGAATTAGGGTTTTATTTTCTTTCTTTTGTCGCTTGTCGTTTCCTGTTTTTCTTTCTAAAAACCCTAGTTTAAACCCTAGGTGTTTTTTTGTTGTTTATAAAATCCTTGGTGATTTTGTCGTTTTCAATGGGTGATAGTGATTGGCATGTGGTTAATAGGAGGAATCGTCGATCATGTGTTAAAGACTTAGTTCTATCTCAAACTCAGAAATCTAAATGTGTTATGATTTGGCGAAAATTCATAATTTTGTATGTTTTTAATTTTCCCTCAGCATTTAACGTTCGTGAACTTTGGACACATATTGGCAATGTGGTGACTCCCTTGTGGCAGTATTCAAAGCCCAAAATGAAGAAAATGATAAGGACATAAGTTTGCTTTATTGTTCCGTAAAATCCAGGCGTCCATTCAGTACACTAATTGATTCGTTGTCAAAGTTAGGCTTGGGAAATTGCGTTTGCATGCAACATGTGGCTAGGGTCGATAGGAATGCGGTCGGGAACACTCTCATGCAGGTAGTAAGGTAGAAACTCCAGAAATTTTCAAAAGTGTAACTCATCCAAATCTACCATAGACAAGCTACAACAAATTTTAACGAAGTAAATGCCTCCATAAGATGAATGGAAAGAATGGATCACTAGTTGTTGTTGATGATACAGCGTGAACACCATGCTGTAATAAATTACAAGTAGCAGCTCAAAAGATTTTTCCTCTGGCAATTCTTGGTTGTTATAAAGATCTATCGCAAATTGCTAATGCTGCACGTTTGAGCCGTAGTGAGAGTTTTCTAAAAGGTGGATATCAAATACTTGATAGGTTATGGTTTTTGTTCGAATTTAGAACATTGATTCCAAAAATAAGTTTCTTAAACACAAAGGAATAATGTCCATGGTGAACTCTTCGCTAAAACCATGGTATGATGATTTTGTGGTGAAAGAAAGGCTGGTTTGGCTTGAGATAGAAGGTGTGCCTCTTCGTGCATGGAATAATGACACGTTCAATTCAATTGGAAGCATGTGGGGCGAAGTGCTATTCTGCGATGATTCGAATTCGTGAAAGTAACTTTAGTAAACGCCCTTTAGTATGAAGTCTACTCCTCTCCAGTGATTAGTTTGCTACCATGATGGTGTCTCTTAAGAAGGTTACCTACGCCATTCGGGTTAGAGAATTATGCAGTTGGACGCCTTCTTTTGTGGATGGGGATTCATGCAAAGATGAAGAGGGCTCTATGGGTTCTTATAATATATCTACTTTAGCGTGTGCAATGGCTAGCAAGGGTCTTCCTAGGATGATGGGCATCCTGAGGTCCTTAACCATATCAAGAATCACAAAAACTACTGGAAAGATGAATTTGTAAATTTTTATGAGTAAATTTTCTACTATTCCCTTAGGCGTGCATTTAGTGTTATCAGCCATTTCGATCACCATATTAATTGGTTCGGGTTTTCATATGCCCACACGTTTATACATAGAAAGGGGCATGACGCTGATGCTAGCTCCTAAATCTGCTAATGCATTATTGAAATCTAACTTTCCAATTGAACAAGGGAGAATGAAACTTCCTGGATCTTATTCCTTAGGGGTAGATAATTCTAGAGAAGAGCGGAGCACCTAAGGTTCATTCTTATTTCCTCATCTTCTTCGGTCCTAGGTTTGTGTTCTACCAAGTCCTTCATATATTTTGCGTAATTGTTAGTTTGCCTAATTTCTTTTAACAAAGGACGATTTATCTTGATTTTCTTTAAGCTCTCCATAGTTTTGTGCACCAATGCTTCTTTTGCGTGATGCTCTAATCGTCTAGGGAATGGTATTGAGGGCTCATAAGTATCAACACAATAGTTTACACTTTGTTTTTCTTCTTTAGGTTCTTCTTTTTTTATCTTAAGTGTGGCCTCAAGTGCTGCTAGAGCCTCTGCCATTCCTGAATTGTTGGTTTCTTGTTTCTCGTTATTAGAAAATCCTGAGTTAGAAGAAAAGTATTCAATTTCTTCGGGGGAATAATAGAAAGGTGTGTATAATGGTGATCCATCTTCAATATATATTGTCTTGCATTCTTCGAACTTTCTATTGTTAACTTGCCCTTCAACTTCATTTGCTAAGGTTTTTACCTTTGTCTCAAGACCATGGATAATTTTATCGTGAGCTTCTCGACTGGTTTTTGTACTTTGGTAAAATTTCTTTAACCATTAGTCTTGCTCGGCATGTCTCTTAGATTCTTCTTTCATGTATTTATTGATTATTTCAGTTAGGCTTGGTCTTCTTTCTCCAGATGATGGTTGGTCATATCCTCCCCTATTAAATCTACCATCGTTTCTGTTGTTATTTGGGAAGGGTCGACCGAACTCTCCATATATAACTTCTTCCACACTCTTTACTTCCTCGTTTAGAGGGCAATCTTTATCAAGGTAAGCTCCTCCGCAGATTTGACATCCTACTTGAATAGCTTGAACTTTCTCTTTCAACTTCTTCATGTCTCGACCGAGGTTTTCTAGCTTGTTTACAATAGCAGCGATCCCTTCAGAATTACTACTACCCTCTGTATTTCTGTTGGATGCCCCATCATGCCACTTTTGGGAGTGGTCAGCCATAGTCTGAATCGCTTTTAACGCTTGAGCAGGTGTCATGCCAAGAATTGGCCTTTGTGAGTCAAGCAGTTCGCGGTTTATGGTCCCAAGACCATTATAGAAGATGCTTACCTTCTGATGGATATTGATGTCATGAGTGGGGCATTTATAGAGTAGGTCATTATACCGTTCCTAGGCTTGGTATAAAGTCTCGTCTCCTTCCTGCTTGAAGTTACGGATTTCTTCAAGCTGCTTGGCAGTCTTTGATGGTGGACAGTAACTTTGGATAAAAGCCTTTTTAAGGAGATCCTAGGAATCGATGGTTCTTGGAGGAAGTCTGTCCACCCATCGCTTAGTGGCTCCAATTAGAGTAATAGGGAAGACGCACAACATGACGGCATCATGCGATACTCCGGGAATGTTGAATAAGCTGACGATGTCTAAAACTCGCTCCACATGCTCATGGGCATCGTCGTTCTTGTTTCTGAAAAAGGTATCCTCCCTCAATACTCGCATGAATTGACTCTTTATCTCAAAATTCACATTGCCTCCTATTTCGGGTTTGACCACGCCAGGTGTTTGGTTCCCTCGAGTCAATGCTAGATACTGCTCCATGGTAAGGTTATCGATTTCCCCCTCAGCCATTATGATTTTCGCAATGCTTAGTAATAAGAAATCAAACTAAAACTAAGTTTAGCTCCCCAGCATCGACGCCAAAAACTTGATGCGTAAAATTGTTTTAAATAATTAATTGCCAAGTTTTAAATTTATAAAACTCGTCTACCGATACACGCACTAATGGGCAGAGAACCCGGTCGTATATAGTACAGTAGTTTGGTAAATTCGAGGTCGTCCCAAGAGCTAAGGTTTACTAGTTTTAGTTTGATTATGTCACGTTTGAAAATATTTTTAAAGTTGATTTTAATAACTAAAGAAAAGTAAATGCAATAAAGTAAATTGATAGAAGTATTCAAGGAGAAAAGCGTGCTAGCTTAACCATTTTGTTACTAATGCTATGATTACATTTTCCTGTGCAATGTTTAATTATAAGTTCCATTAGTGGTTCTAATATCGATAGACCCGAATTGGCATTTGAGGTATGTCATATACTTACTCTACGATCCCACATTCCCCTACGATCACACGAGCAGGGCATCCAAGTTTGTAGTGGTTAAATCCCAACTATCCTTAAGACCAATCTATAATCTAAACCGATTATTAACCCTCTCTGAAAGAGTTCCTGCATTTTTTAAGTATTTAATATGGCAAAGGTGGTAATTTGGTCAATTCCTACACCATGGATAGGTGTCAAGCTACCCTAGTACCCCGCTAATCCCAAGTTCAACATGGTAAGTCAAATATCAGGATTAACAAGATCTAAGCCACCTTCTAACTATAGAAACATAGGGATCAATGAAAGGCTATAAGGATATTGATATGTGTGAAAACACATATCCGTTTTATATCAAAAATGGCCCTAAAAGACAAAATTATGCTTAAAATGCTTGTATATTGCTTGTTTTGTCTTTGTGATTGTGTAGGTACGGATATTGCAAAAATCTCAAGAAAACGGTCAAAATCGGACAAACACGGACACGGGAAAGGAATTGAGTGTGCAAGAGCTGGGAGAATGCTATCAAAGGTCAACAAAAGTCAAATCATGGTCAACAGTGGTCAACCACAAAAAGACAAAACCCAAAATTCCCAAATCAGTCCCTCAAAGTTAACCAAATTCATAAAAAGTCCCTAAGCCCTAACGGTGTTATCTCTTAACACTATAAGAGATAACACTCGTTATCTCCCTTATAAGAACACCAAGCCTAAGCCCAACATCCTTACCAGGCCCAAAACCCTTTATAAGCCCAAGGTCAAAACCCCGGGTCAAAAGAAAGTCAAACAACCCCTTTTATAAAAGAAATTTACGCGCGAAAATTTGTTACCACTATTCATTGTCTCCTTCATTTAACATCGAGCTCAAATCAAGGGGTAAATGAAAATTGACCACGTGGAGAGACAATTCAAGTGATAAAGACTGACTTGGCAGAGTGTTACATCACCGAACGCTCTTATTGGTCAATCCCCATAAACGGAATGCTACGTGGATTGTGAGAAAACACACAAGGATGCAAGATTTTACACTAAAAGGCTTGAAAAAGAAGCACAATGGCTCTGACACACGGAATGCCACGTTGGCAATCCGTGGGCTCACCAAAGTGATCCAACGACTTAAGATAAAGATCTAATGATTGGCAAGATTCAAGGGCAGGGATTTATGGGAGCATCTAACAACCTCCAGGACCTAGAAGCTTCTCTGAAGGCTATAAATAACCCTTACATTCACACACATCGGGGGAATCTAGTTTTTAGCTTTTTAAAATTTAGCTTATGTAATTTTTAGCTTTTAAACTCTAGCCCTTTTGTAATTTTCAAATTCAGTTATTGTAATTTCCTTTCAAAAGATTGTAATTAATTTCCAAGTTAAAATGAAATCCAAGTGTTCCCTTGTTATTCAAGACCAATCTATCATAAGCTCTTATTGTTTTCAAATGTTTCCAGTCACTTTTCTAAAAGCTCCTAATAAGCTCATACAAGCTCTTTGAGTCTCTAAGCTCAAATTGAGCTATTAATAAGCTCTTAATATACTTAAATCTAAAAATCAGCTTAATACCTTGGCTTATTGGATTTTGAGCTTTTTGGAAATATGCCTTTACATAGGAAGATCCTCATAAAGACTTTACTGGCTTATTCTTAATAAGTCAGAAAGCTTGAAATACTCATTAAAAAAAAAGAATCCTTTGATACCTTTTGTTTAGCGTAAGGTACCATTTGTACAGTTCAATTACCTCTTTCTGGTCTTAATTTTCCTAGCTTAATTTTGCTTAAACTGCTTATAGTCTAGCTTATTTGTGCTTAATTCTTTCTATTTGTGCTTATTAAATATGTTTCAATATATTTTTTAAGTTTTATAGCTTAGATCTTAGATTTCTTAGTTAAAATACATAAAACTGTCAAAAACTAAAAAATATTAGCTTAGCTTGTAGCTTATTGATTCTAGCTTATTTGCTTATAGTTTTATGCTTATTAAGGTTGTTATAATCTAGTTGTTATCTGGTATTTAGGATTTAAGCTCTTAATTTTATTTTCATAAGCTAAAATGGTTTTGAGTCTAGTTAAAGGGGTGTTTGGCATAGCAGTTTTAACTTCAAGTTAAAACTACAGTTGGCCATTTGATCTTTTAATTTTGGTTCAATCTCTCATATAAGTTTGTCTAAGCTAGTTTTATAAGCTAGGATTACAGTTAGTAAGCATTTTCACTAGTTAGTTTTTCATAAGTCCAAATCTGTCAATTTCTATTTGCATTATAAGCTTTGTTCTGTCCTAGCTTTTACATTTGCTTAATTTACATTTAGACTTGTGTTTTAAGAATGTTAGAAGTAAAATCTTAGGTCTGCATTGATAGGTTTTTCTTATTTAGTTCATTAGCATGTCAACTACATCAGCAGTATTAAAAGAGATAAAAGTCATTTTCTAGCTTAATTTGCAGTAGGTTAAAATAGGTGTTAGGATTTAATTTTCAGCATAGGAGTAGCTTGTATATCATAATTTCCAAGTTTGCAATTAGTTTTCAAATTCTAGCTTAATTTGTCATCTAAATTTAAGCTGCAAAATTGCCTTTTGTCTTTTCATTTTAAAAGTAAAACTCAACATGATTTAAGTCTTAAGTCTGTTTTCATAGTGCTTTTTCATTAAGCTATTTGTTTCAAAATCATTTTCAGAAGTAGATTTAGGTAGCTAATTAGTTGTAGAATAAGCTTCAATAAGCCATTTCCCCTCAAGGATCCAAGAGCTTATCTAAAAATAAGCTCAAAGGTCCCTATAGGGCCTGTTTGGCTATTAGATTTAATAAAAGAGCTTATTTAGTCTTCTAGCTTATTGTTGGCTTATTTTTAGTTCTAATTAGTTCATTAGCTTAGGTTTAGCATATTATAGCTTAATTAGTCTTAACTTTAGCTTATTTTAGTCTACTAGCTTATTTAGTTTAAGGAAAAAACCAAAAATAGTAGCTAAGTAGTTTCTGTCAAGTTATAAGCTATTTAACAGCTTATTTAGGGCTTTTCATAAAAAAAAATTCTTTTATTAAAAATGCGGGTAAAAGCCATAGAATACCAACCTACTTTCTGAAACTTACCACAATGAACCATTTACTTTTTTATTACCGATATGACCAATGTACTTTCAAATTATTTTTCAACTTGAACAAAACGTTTGTACCGTTAGTCATTATGTGACAACGTTAGTCAATTTAGCTAACGATCGTTTGAGGAAGTTTCAAAAATCGTCCCTGTGGTTTTAATATATTTTTCTTTTTTTCGAAAAAAAAAAATTTGAAATTTTTATAAAAAATTTTGAAATTTTTTTTTTTTTTCGAAAATTTTTGCAAGGGACGAAATCACGCGCGAACTCACCCCTTAAATTCTATCTAAAGATGATATAAATACAACAAGGGACGAAATCACGCGAGATCAAGAAAACCGGAAGCAGTATAGAGTGTTCCCGGGTCGTTATGTCCCAACGAGGCTAGAGATGGATTATCGAAAAACGATTGATGATTGGTGCTTGAATGTAACAAATATATAAAACCAAGTGAAACAAATACGCCAATTATATTACGACCCTCACAAATTATTTATCGAAAAAAAAATAACACAATTTTATAAAACCAAGCGAACAATATTTAAAATCAAAAAGAACCGACAAAAAAATTAAGAAACACAAGACAATAAGAAAAAAAGTAAGATTAGACAAAAATATTGAAAAATCAATATTATACAAAAAAAAAACTAACGAAAACCAAAAATACAAAATTTAAATCTAAAAAAATCGAAAATTTATTTTTCGCAAAAAAAAATAAACAAAATTATACACAAATTTTTCAAAAAAAAAAAGTTCGAAAAAAATATATATTTTCGAAAAAATTTGCAAAAAATTACGACAAAAAAAAAATTACAATATATATTAGTAAAAATTTCGAAATTTTTTTTAAAATATTTTTTTTCGAAAAAAAAAAAAAAATTACAAACATTTTTACAAAAAAAAAATGTTCGAAAAAACAATATATCTATTCGAAAAAATTGCAAAAATTTTCGAAAATTTTATACAAAAAATTTCGAAATATTTTTCAAAAAAAATTTCGAAAAATTTTTTCGAAAAAATTTTCGAAAAAAAAATAAAAAGTTCAAAATTTTTTATAAAAAATTTACGAAATATATTATTTATTTGCGAAAAAAAGAAAAAATATTATTAAAAACCACATGACGATTTTTGAAACTTCCACAAACGAACGTATAGCAAATTGACTAACGTGTCACATAATAACTAACGGATACAAAAATTTTGTTCAAGTTGAAAAATAAATTGAAAGAACATTGGTCATATCGGTAATAAAAAATTAAATGGTTTCATCTTGTAAGTTACAGAAAGGTATTTGGAAATCACTGGCTTTACCCTAACAATGCTTATATTCAATTCAGCTGTTCTAAAACTTGCTTTTATAAAGATATTTAAGAATACAAAAAGGGGGAAGGTGGAAATCGGGGGTGAGTAAGGCTCGAACCCCCGACCTCAACACCCTTAACCCTTTTTATAGCACACAACACACACCTCACTACCAACGCGCCCTGGGGGCTTTTTCATTATAACTTCGCAAAATCTATTTCTTATACTCATTTTCACTTTTAAGCTTTATAAGCTGTTTTAGCTTATTCCGTAGCTTATATCATTTAACTTGACCCACAAAGATTTATTTTTCCTTATGAATTCTCATAACTTTTAGGACTTTTTGGGAATTTTTCGTAATTTTTCATTAACGTTTGTTATTTTTAAACATTTAATTTAGTTTAAAACTTAAAAAAAATCATAAAAAAATAGAAAAATAAATCAAAAAAATATAATTCTATTTATGAAAATTTTCTTTTATCGTAAAGTTTCATAAAAAAAATTATCTTTTTGCTTTCGTAGGATTTAATTACAAATTTTCAATTCTTTAAAGAACGAGATTTGTTCCCGTTCTCATTTTCGTGTTTTTAAGCTCAGAATAACTCCATATTTTGTTACAGTTTTCCTTTAAACACACTTTTTTACCAAATAGAGGTCCAATTAAAAAGAAAATTATTAATTTAGGTTTATTTTAGAAATTTAGGTTTTAGCTTCTGTTAGGGTTCTGGTAAGATCATTAGGGTTTTCGTTTGTTCAAGCCATGCCCACGTCTTTCTTCGAGCTTTGTGAGTTACACGCCTTAAATTCTTTCGTTATCTTTATGTTATCATGTCATTTAGATTCTTGTGCTTGAGTAAATTATTTCCTTAAAACAGTTAAGAGCCCGACCCTATTATCATTGTTGCCTTTTGCAAAAGCATGCATCATCCGTCTCTTTACTGTAACAGAAAACGAGAAACTATGATTTGTTAACTTATAACTAGAAGAAGCTCTTGACCATATGTTGTTACTAAGCCGTGTGCTAGACCTTTTGTAGAATACTAGTAATCTAATGAATCAACCAAGAACAAGAAGTGAGATGTGGGTTGGATTGTTAGAGAAACTTGGATGGAATGGAGGAATTTATTATGAATGTATGAAAACAAATGGAACAACCAAAATGAACAACCAACCCTCTCCAAGACAAGGAGAGGGTGTATAAATACTACTCCATGGGCTGGAGTTGGGCCACCCATGGGCCTTGGGCCGGACTAGATTACTAATCTAATCCTTATACTAACTACGAGCTAAGACTTGTTACAACTTTGGAAGTGACCGACACTTTTCGTGTTTCCAACAATCTCCCCCTAAGGGAGGTCACTCCAATTTACAAACTTTAAACCTAGCATACTATGCTTTATCCTTAGTCTTTAGCTCGTACTCTGGACTTTCTCTTTTGAACTTGTATTTGACATTGTGATCTTGAGCATCTTGAGATCATCAACCAAGCACAATCTCTACGCCATCTTGTAACTTTGCCATCTTGTGGACTTGCGACTTCTGGACCGACATGCTCATACCATTCTTGAAAAGCTTTAATGTTGCATCTTTCTTGATGTTCTTTAACTTTAACACTTTGACACTTCTAGAAAGATGTGTGGTGTCAGAGTAGCGGAAGTCTTGAAACATGTACTTGAGCTTTCATGATGTCTTTATGTTTGTCGGCTGGGTATGAGCATGTGGCTATGGATCTTGTGAGCCAGCTGGAATCAGGGACCTCCACCACCATTTTAAACAACCTGCATAAAACAGTTAGCAAAAAAGCAGGGGGACGAATAATGGCTTTGTCATTCGCCCAGGATTGGTTAGAGAAACCTTCAGATCCGTGAGGATCGACCTGTGATCAGATAGATTCAATTTAAGAAGAATCTTCTTGACAGGATTCCAGCTGTAGTATGAATTAATTTCTAACACTTAAGATATTAGATTCATTCGTATCAGCATTGTTCTCAATATCTCGGAAGTTCTCAAAGCAGACAGCACGATTAAGAGTGAACCAGTGAGTTTACTTATCTCACCGATTATTATAGAAATTGATTTGAAAATCAATCTCGTGGATCCCTTACAAAATTGTTTTTGTGACACACCGAGGATGTTATCATTTCAAAAGATTCGCTGACAACGATGATCTTTCCTGGAACAAGTTTGATTCTTATAGAATCGCACCATCGTTTCTTTCCAGTTGTCACAAGTTTTATTCATAAAGAATCGCACAAGTCACCTACCATGAGCTTGTTTAATGTTGGCTCAAGCAGGATTTCCATCTTCATTGTGAATGAATTCACTCTGATGTTCTAGCAAAATCACAAGGATAATGCGAATGGACTTTAAAAATGTATCTTGTAATTCACATTGTGTGAATCTTAGCAAGTATAATTTGACAAGTGTCTTAAGAGATTATGGAATTGATCTCTTTTGGCTCTAGCTCATAGTGCACTGTGATTTTTAGTGATTGGAGGTGGTGATGAGTGCCACCTTTTCAATATCTACTAACTCGAGGGTGAGAAGATCAATAGAATGAGTGTATCTCCGTGAGTTTTGAAACAAAGTCTTTATGACTTTGGTAGCTGGGGGGGGGTTGTTAATAGCGTCACTGGTCATGACTGTCCTTCAATGTGCAGACACAATGTGTGTTCTGACAGATTATGATTGACCGGTTTCTGCCTAAGTGTATGGAGGGTTCTTTATTTCACCCTTTATCCTTACGCATTTCTTTTTCATTCTTCACCTTCAATGCTACCGAGAATCATAACCTAAACACCTTGTTGGGTTTGTTTCCAGTGTTAGCTCCAATCTCTGTGGCATTATTTCCCTACTTTCTCACCTTTTTCTCCTTTTAATCATACCTAAGGATTCGACACTAAACGAGTAGATATCCCTGGGTAGATCCTCCCGGGGGCCCCCCCCCACAACGGGATTCTGGATGGGATTCATGGGATCTGAAAAACTCTAAGACAAACCGCATTATACTTACATAAATTTAAGACATGGTCTGTTTTTGGGTATTCATCCTGATATTCCAAAACATTAAAACTTCAATCAAAGGGTTTGATTATATATCAAAAGAATTTACACTTTGAGAGTTTTCATTATCACTAAAAGCTCCCCTTAACATGTGCATCATAAGTAGTACATGTGAGTGTGGAGTGCATTGAGTACATTTTATTTGATCACTTCTATCAATATACAGTTAAGTCCAGGTTAATCACATTTTCTCCCCTTATCCAAAATGTTAATCCCTTGATATTTTGGATATCAATTGATTAACCGTTCGGGGACAAAATGAGATATGATAGCAGATTGGAACATGTTATTGCTCCCCCTCAACTTTTGAGGGTTTATAAGACAGTGCTGAGTACAATAATTTGAAAGATTTTGAATTTACTAAGAAATTCTTGAAAATTTTGTACTCGAGCACTCCTTATTATCACCATAAAGTCTACACTACATACAATCACATGATTATTATGTACGAGGTTTGACCTGATTGATGAGAACATCATATGATAGAATCATATGGTTCTTTTGACGCAGCCGTAGGTCTCCTTCGAACAATTTTCCACCAACGAACTTTTCCAAACTCCTCATTAACCTACTTTCTTTCAAGAGGTTGTTAATCTGATCTTTCTCTGTCCAAGCACTCTTCAGCGTTGCTTTAACTTTCTTTCCAAGTTATGAAAGTCTTTGCATCAAACTTCGAGGATAGATACAGAATTCATATACCATATGTAACTTGAGCGGTAAGGTGGTTATGTCGATGGTGATGTTGTCCTAGCTTCCCCCTATCCAGCATCCTTTCTTGAGTAGATTCAGAACTTTCTTGCAAGACGCATCAAGCAGTCTTAATGTATAAAGCCCAGATATCCGAAGTACACAATTAACCCTTTCAAGAACTTGATACCGCAACACCAAAGACAATTAAGTCCCGGATGAGCGCATTTCTCTCTTCAGGATAGCGATGATATAAATTGTAAAACCAAAGTCAACTACAGACCGAGATATCACAATTATCCCTTAAGTAGTCGAAATGGAAACACCTAAGCAATTAAGTCCTAAGTGTACTCATTTATTTTCTGCGAATATGACTAACTTAGGAAACATCATACTATGTGTACCTCTTTTATCAAATATTTCTACTTCTTTTAAGAATAAGCTTTGGGATTGACTGTTTAGGAAAACATTAATTGAATCAGAAAGAAATTTTCTCACGTTTTAAATGATAATACTCCTAACACTTCCCCCTAGGGACTCAAATGATGCATACTGGCTAATGACGAGATGTCTCTTCCATCATGTGATAGAAATAGTGTACCCGAAAGATTCAACACAACCTAAAATCAAAAGAAGCTAACCTCAAAAGACAAAAGAAGCTAACCTCAAAAGAAGGCCAATGACACTTTAAGTATAATTACTCCTCCACCTTGCTGGTTTCGACACGTCGAAATCAGCAAAACCTTATACGCATACATATTCGAGATCGTGTTTGAAGAATTATAAGCTTATATCTATTCCGTGAGAATCACACTTCAGGCATTTAAAAACTATGAAAGTATTTCAGGCATTCTAGTCTTTTACAAACTATGAGGTGTTGGCAATATTGACGTTGTAGTTTAACTCCTTGATTCACTAAGTCTTAAGTCCATAAGAGTTAAACTAAATGACATCTATAAGCATTGTAGTTAATATAACTTAACTCCCACTTTGAATTGGTATCCGTATTATCCTAAACTTTATCTATTATTTCATGATTATTTTGAAAGTCATTTACAAAGTTTGTTTGATGACGATTTCTCCCTCTCAAATAATGACCCGTTTTCTATTTAAAAAGCTGTTGTCATTGTTTGAGAGGTCGAATTGTCTTTTTTTTTAAATCTTGTTGTGATTACTGAAAACACTGATTCATTATGAAGACAACTTTTTACCAATAAAAATAAGATTTCTCTTATTTTAACACATAAGCGCACTGACAACGTATTATGGAATCATAGAAAGCACGGGTTGTGCATGCAAAGTATCACACGCCTTTGCATGTTCCATAAGAGACCATGCCCCGAGAAAAATTCCCGTGAGAGGTCAGATTTCTTTTTGAAATACTTTGCCTTTGAGATGATGATCGAGTTGCTTATCTGAAATAATAGAAGCCATATGGATGTTTGAAAAAATTTGAATTTTGCTCGGAACTTTATTTATGTCCACGTGCCTTTATTGAACGACATTTCTAGGGACGTAAATATTATCGTTTGCAAAAGACATGCCATTAAAAAACCTCTTTTTTGTATTTTTCTCATTTTTTTTTTAATTTTAAATTTTAGTTTGTATAACGGTTTTATTTAAATGTAAATCTTTTGGTTTTTCTGATTTTATAATTTTGTATTTTGTTTTTATAAAATTTTATAAAAATAAAAAAATAAAAATAAAAATAAAAAAATCTTTTTTGTGTTTTTATTTTTTAGTATTACTTTTGGATACAAGAAGATTTTCTTCTTTGAAGATTAAAGCGCACTGAAGCGTATACTCTTCTTTTCTTTGAGGAGCGGGGCCTGAAGAGTTGTCTACAGACACCATTATCATGAAGCACGGGTGTTGATATGAAGTAATCAATAGCCATTGTCCTTGTTCATCATACGTAAATTCCTGGAACCCTTGGTTTCTGATATATCACTTTCTTCAGCAAACAAACTCGAGTCTTTTCCTTCAGGATTGTCAAATGTACCTGCACTAAGTTATAAAGTACTGCACTGGACCATTGAGAGGTTTGATCAATTTATAAGGGTAGTGATATATTCATTTAAAACCATTTGGAGTTCACAATCACCTTTTGTTGTGTAGATGTGATTGGTCTTTCCAGTTGGAACCCCACTTAAGACCAGCAGTGTTAAAAATTATACCCGTCGGTACACTAAGGTAAGATCTAGGAGTGTTTGTTTTCTCATGCACAGCGGAAGACTTATTGGGAGAAAAACTATGTCCTGTACGATATTCTACCAGAATTTCTGAGTTTGACTCGTTTGGGATCTACGGGTTTGTAACTGTTTTAGTTCTTTGGGTGGAAAATCTTAGCACGAAATTCACTTCTTTCGGAAAAAATTTTTTTTGTTATAAAAGATCATGATTTGCATTAAAGACACACTTTTGACAAGTTGAGCACACAAAGTGTTTGAAGTCAGAGAAAGGACTAGAATTCCTAGAGTGATCTGCCTTTGGCATAACAGTTGTCGTTGGGTAACTACTCTTAGATGTTGGCAAAACCCTAGATGTTTGATTATTGCTCCTAGGTTTGGATTTGCAACTATTGTAGTGTTTTGTGATTTAGCAGATGGCATTACACTAGTTGTTGACTTTCTATCTCTTTCTTATGTCTTTTTCTTAGCTTCCTCTAGATAGTAATTATGAACCATGTCATTTGAACTAAATCTTGGCATGTTCTTAGAACTATTCCTAGATGAGCTAGATGCAATCATGTGATTAGGTTTTGCAAAAGCAGATTCTTTCCCTTAGGCAAATAATGTTGAGTGACTGGTTTTGACAAATCGCTTTTCACATCAACTTAGGAGGCAAACCGTGGTTTTGAAATTTTAGGTCGTTCAGATTTAAACGCATTCGGTTGTCTAACAACTGATTGGTTTCTGGGTGGGTTGTAAAAATCGGTTTCCCCAAGATTGATGGTTTTGCAAACTTAAGTATCCACGCTATTTCTTTTAACCTTTCTTAATTCGTTTTTCAACGCTACATTTGCAAAATACCTTTCTGATTCTGAAGCTTTAAATCACATTTTCAACAGTCGACTATTTATTTGAGCAATCAGTGAGTTCATTATGGTCTTTTGTCCGATCGTATTGTTTTGATCGATTGTAAGATCTTTGTAAGACTGTTTTAAATGCTCATTTTCTATGAAACTTCTCATTATCTGCAAGTAATTTAGCCACACATGTTCCATTCGATTTTGATCTTTTCAAGTACTCATTTCCTTGTTATCTTGGCTTTATTACTTGTTCATTCAAAATTTGAGTGTTGCGTTTTTTAAAGCTTGATTTTGATATTTAAGTTCCCATGTTAACACAATGTGTTTCACAATCTGAAAAGTCTTTTTGAAGTGGGCAACGGTCTTTGTGAGAAAAATTTTTTTCTGACTCTGATAATTGGTTTGAAAATTCAGTTGTCATGTTATCAAATGATAGATCAAGTAAAGGACATGAAACTTGACATTTTTCAGCATTCTGTTCAATCTCTCCTCCCCTATGACACATATTTGTTGAATCAGGAATGATATTTCTATCAACCTTTTCCAACATATGTGTGTCATAAATGGGTTCAGATTGAACAGATGTTGTTGTCATTAGAGTAGTATCATGTAGAACAATCATTGTACATAGTAATGGTTGTTTGTCATTCACGAAGTTGATATCTGCATCCTCAGCATGTGTATCTTTCTCGGATCTGCTGCTTGAAACATGCCTTTTGGGGATTCTGTTCTACAATTGTTTCCGAAACAACCAAAACCAGCATATAATGTTGTTATCGAATCCACCTTTCCTCATTTTGACGGCATCACTCTATCATTCACCCTCATGTTATTTTCTCGTTTATGCTGTGCTCTTCCATCCACATAGTCTTCTTTAACGGATTCCATGTGTTTGGATCAGTGTATCCACGGAATTTGTTGGAATCTCAGTTCGAGTGTTTTTAGAAAGGATTGGCATATCTCATTGCACCCAAAATCATCGAAAACAGTATCGAAAAACAGAGGATGTCTGAATCACTGTTTCATGAGTACTCTAAACGCACCAATGGATATCCGTTTCTTAAAATTCACTTCTCTGGTCGAGTTGCTTTTCTAGGATTATCCAAGTGAAGTAACAACGATTCTGTGGAATGTCTGATTATCATGTTTAAATAGGACCCACACTTGCCCGTTCGGAATTCTCTCCCTTGATTGAAAGAACCTTACAGATGTGAATGAAGTAGGCGAAATGACTTCATTGCATTTTTCCTGTTCTTTGTCTTGCATTTGTTGCAGACTGATCATCTCTCTCTCTTGGAATTAGAATTCAAAGTTCATTGAAATTCAATGTGTGAAATGAAATGAAAAATCTTAAGTAGATTAAGTGATTTTGTTGTGGTTTGAAATCAATTAACGTTCACGGGAATTTACAAATCTATGATTTAAACCGAGAAAAGAATTAAATCATTCACGGGATTTTACAAAATCAAGAAGAAACCGTAAAACAATGATTAATTGTTGGTGACAAACTAATTTTAAAAATAAAAAATTGACTAACTAACTAAAAAATAGGAAACATAAAAGACTAAAAGTAAAAAGTTTTAACAAAGGAAGATTAAATTTAAAAATGTCTTAAAGTCTAAAGGCTAATTGAAAAATGTGTAGAAAATTAAAAGTTAAAAGTGAAAGAGTTTTAAAAACTAGGGGCTAATAGTAAATATTTGAAAAACAAATGGCTAAAATTGAACTTGTTTAAAAGAACCAAGGTTAAACTTGAAAATATTTTAAAGTGAAGGATAAAATTGTAGAAATGATTAACATGAAAGGTTTAAAAATTTAAAATGGTTGAAAGTTAAAGGTTAAAAGTGTAAAAATTAAAATTTAAACTAATATATAAAAATACACATGCATCTTCTTCGTTGAGATTTATATAAAAAAAATTAACGAGTGTAAATTTAATCCCGCGGAGTTGTACGATTATCGTCGGTAGAAAACGGAAATATACCACGTTGATCGAAACGACCTCACGATCGCAATGATATAGGTCTCAAGTCCCATCGTTTACCGTCACTCGAAACCGAAAAACCGAAAATTTGTTAAAACGTGAAGAAACTCGTTCTTGTGTGTATTAGTTCGGTTCAAGGTAGCAAAAAACTCGTTCGGTCCAACTAAAAAAAAACTACTCGTTCGGTCCTTGAGAATTTTTTACTCGTTCGGCTTGTGTAGAAAATGAACTCGTTCGGTGGTCGAAGAATCAACTCGTTCGGTTCTATAGAATTTCACTCGTTCGGCTCAAGACGTTTAAACTCGTTCGGTCCTTGAGATTTTCCACTCGTTCGGTTCTTACGTTTTCCACTCGTTCGGTTGTACAAGTTTTCCACTCGTTCGGTTCTAACGTTTTCCACTCGTTCGGTTCTATTTGTTTTTCTACTCGTTCGGTGGTCACTTGATATGAGACTCGTTCGGTTGCTTATGAAAGAAACTAGTTCGGCTCAACTCAAAAGAAAAAATGACTCGTTCGTGTTGATGGAAAAAGTACTAAGATCGGCTCACCTCAAAAAGTTGTACTCGTTCGGTTGTTGTGTACGTCCAAGATAATCTCGTTCACAAGAAAAACAAAAACCACTAAATTTAAGCTTTTATAAACTTGATGAAGAAAAACTTTAGAACAAAAAAATGTTGCTCACTGTTGGAAATTAGGAAACAAGAAATAAACTTTGTAATGAAAGAAATGAAAGATGGAAGACTTTTTGTCAATACTGTTTCAAAAAAAAAGTGCAAAGAAAACCAAGTAAAGCCCAAAGGAAGATTTTCAATAATAAGTCCAACGATTGTTATGAACTAAAAAATAAAAAAAACGTGCAATTTGGAGACACGAATAAGCTAGAAAATATGCAAAAAAAAAGAGAAAATATAAAAAATAAAAATAAGCTGAATCAATTAGCTCAAACACAAACCACAACAACGAAAAACACTAAAGATCCCAAGGTAGAACCATGGCTCTTGATACCAATTGAAGATACTAGTAATCTTAAAGATCAACCAGAACAAGATGTGAGATGTGGGTTGGGATGTTAGAGAGAACTTGGATGGAAAATGGATGAATGTATTAATGAAAGTGTAAGGAAAAATGGAACAACCAACCCTCTCCAAGACTGGAGAGGGCCTATTATATACTATAGATGCCGGCATAGGATGAGTATCTTGTGTTATTGATCTGAGAAGTAACACGCCCCGGACCCTTATTCTGCTGCGACCCAATTTGGGGGTGTTACAGATATGATGATTGATCTGTTCTGAGTATAGCATGCGGTTGCAACAGCTTCAGCCCAAAATGATAATGGAAGCTTAGAAGCTGAGAGCATTGTTCGAGCAGCCTCAACAAGAGTGTGGTTCCATCTTTCGACAACGCCGTTCTGTTCAGGTGTTCGAGGAGTGGAAGTCTGATGTTCAATGCCTTCTTCTTTGAAATAAACATGG
The DNA here is from genome assembly GCA_026074375.1 of Tanacetum coccineum. NCBI lineage: Eukaryota > Viridiplantae > Streptophyta > Magnoliopsida > Asterales > Asteraceae > Tanacetum > Tanacetum coccineum. The sequence goes on from BQNB010012065.1 coordinate 52,758, forward strand.
AGTGTCTTGTTCAAGAACTCTGTGCCTCTGTCAGTACGGACACTAATAACTTGAGCTTGAAGATTGCGTTGAATCATCGTGAGAAAGTCTTTAAGAACTTCTGGTGTTTCATCCTTGGATCGTAGAAAAGAGTCCAAGTGTATCTTGAATAGTCATCAACAATCACCAGAATATATTTCTTCCCATTTATGCTTGCAACCCCCATTGGACCATGATTCGTCTGATATAGTACATATATATAAAATAACTCAAATGCAAATCTCAACCAAATGCCCTTGACCAAGGCAAAAGGTCAAAATCTACACAAAGAGCAAAGTTGATCCTTGACATATTTCAACTTAGGTAAGCCTGTCACAATATCTTTCTTTGAGAGTAAGGTGATGTAATCGAAGTTAAGATGAGAAAGTATCGTTGGCCATAACCATGCTGAAGTGGTGAAGCTTTAGCCTTGAAATAGATGGAGTTGATGAAGTTTGTTTCTTGAAGACATATTGTTGTAAGAGATCGGGATCCACAATTTACCATGTTAGTAAATCGTTTCCATGAAGATCTGTTCACAAACAAGTAGATTTCCTGAAAGCAACCTCCAAATCCGCATCACAGAATTGACCAACCGAGAAAAGATTGTGATTGAGGCCTTCGACGTAATAAACCCGTTTGATCGTGACATTTCCTTGATTCAGATCTCCATAACCAAGAATTGGAGCAAATTGATCATTTCCAAAATGAACAGTACCCAGAAATTTCTCTACAAAATTACACAACAGCTTGAGATTGCCCGTCATGTGCTTTGTGCATCCAGAGTCAATAATGAATAGGATGAGTTGTACAATCTGCAAGAGAATTAGAGGATGATGGAACATTGGACAAATTGGATCCTAAGGAATTTGATATCTTCAAGACATTAGTAATCCTAGAGACAATGTCTATAGTGGGACTAATACTTGTTGATACATCATCTTTCCTGATCTTAGGCATCCATATCTTTTTGGTCCTAAGAGGCTTTTGTGTCCATGTATATCCTGATGGACATGTCTTAGTATCCACCATTTCCATTCCTGGATTTGTATTCTCATACAAACTCCTTATAGTAACTCTTGGATTTTTGAATAGTGGTATCTGATGCAACTGTTTTCTTATGGGGTGTTGCAACAGATTTGTTCATTTTTCTCTTGGGTTTACTAGCACTAATAGGCACTACATTAGGCTTCTTAGTTCTAGCGTTCACGTCATTCAAGTATCTAGAAACACAAGCATCATGATTAGAATTAAACACACATTTTCCACATTCAGCACAAACAGCATTCACATTCGAAGTTCTGGAATTTAAACTGTCATTACACGCAGTTACAGACTTTGTTTTCTTAGAAATACTAGAAATCCTATGATGGTCTTCTACTTCCTTCTTTTTAAAAACTTTACTTGGACTATTGTTCTGGCGACGGACTTATCTTAAACTTGATAGCACTTAAGTGTGGTTTGCTAACACTGGTAGTGTGATTTACTCCTGAGATTTAGACACGCGTGAGGATTAGTATTCCTAGAAGCATGAGGCAACTGCGGTTCTCTGTTTTGTGTTGTGGTAGTGGCAATTCTATACATTCCTGGTTTAAGCACATTCGAGTGTATTTCCGCTTGTTTTCTATTCTGAGGCAAATTCTGTTGAGTGACTTGTTTAAACAAACCATCCGACACATTAGTTTTATTAACCGACTGTTTCGTTTGAAAACTTCTCATTTCAGGAGAATTTGAAAAAGGAGTCGGTTTTCCTAAAACTGATGGTTTTGGAATCCGTTGAGCATTTGGTTTTTCGATCAAACAGATGGTTATCCAACTGAGTTTCCCACAGACTATACCTCTTGCATTTCTCAATGAGTTTCTTTAACTCACTGATGGCTATGTTCTTGTCTTGCATTTGAGCTTTTAATTCCTGTATTTCATGATATTGTTTACGTTCTTTTCGAAATACATTTGATCCGTTTTCTTTACAAACTGAGTTGTTTTTCATTTGTTTTTTACATTGTTGTAAAGCCAGTTCAAGAGAAATCGAGTGGTTTTCAAGCTTAGCAAAACTCTTTAAAAGCTTATTATGAACTTCTTTGTTTACAGATTCAGTTTGTTTCGAAAGCTTTTGAGCAAGACATTCACATTCTTTGACTTTATGAAGATACAAGCATTTAATTCAGCATAAGCATTTAAATCAGACAGAAAATGCAAATATGAACATGTAACATCTTTAGACACACACTCTTCGAGAAGTAGATCATATATGTTTGAAAAATCAAGCCTTTTTCTAGATACAAGTTGTTCACCTCCTTTTTCAAGGGATTTAACGTACTCATAATCTTCATGCATTTCTGTTTTAAGTTCATGTTCAAAACGAAAACTATCATTTTGAGTTTTTATGGAAAGAGGCATTAATAAGGTTTTTATCAAAACTTCCATATCTTTAGCAGTTGGCACCCGAAAATAATAACTAGTATGTTTAAACCAAGCTTGATCAACAATTTCTCTAAATTGATTGATGTTAAATGTCATGTCGTTACAAACTTGTCTACTTTTACTAATGGATTTCGAAACGGGTAGAAAGGCAACGTTTTTAGCAATGTTTGGTTTTGTTCTAACAAACGGTTTTCTCCACATTGTCTTCCTAACTTCTTTTGCACGTTCCAACTAATATAAAGATAATCTTAGTGAGGGTGCTTTTAAAATTTCATAAAGACTATATGTTTGTGTAATCCATATGGTTTAACATAATCCTTTATTAATTTTGATCTACTTCTATTTTGCTCAAGAGTCATGGTACTCTTCCCTATTAGGGCAAAATCTATTTGGCAAGATAGAAGTATCATATGGGATTCTCATACAAACAGGGCTTTGCAGATTGAGATTTTTTGAGGTCCTAGGATTAGCAAAGGTTGGTCTCCATTATATATCGAGCATTTGGGTGCTAACTATGAATGGTTTGGATTGACTGATTACGAGTACATAACAATTCTGTTCAAAAATTTATTTGTTTGTCCATTTTCAATCATCTTTGTTCATATCTTTTTCTTCCTAACCTTTAAATCGAAATGCCTTACTTTTCTTTTGAGTTGGACCTTCAAATTTGACTTTGTTAAAAGAAATCTTTTTGATAACTATCTTGCTCTGATTTGAAACTGAAATTTCATAGTGCTTTAGTTTTTAAACCTTCTATAATTTCAATGTCTTTAAGAGCTAATAGTACTAGAGTATCAACAATTTAAATTTCGTTTGAAGTATTTCATAATCAATCGTTCGGCGGTCATTAAAGGCTATGTACTTCTCAAGCTCATTTTGTTTGTTATGAATTGGATTAAGACAACTATCCCGACAACTAGTAGGCCTCCCCAGAGCCCTACTAGTCTCATCAAGGTTAGTTTTGCACTCTCTAGTTCTTGAGTCATGATGTGTGGGTCTTTTGCTTTCTTTTATTGCTTTAAAATCGTTTTGTTTTCATCAGTATCAAGAGTTAAGTTTGCAATAAATTGCAAGCGGCGAACGCTCATCAGAACATTCTGCAGTATTATTTTCTCATAAATGTTGTCTTTCATGGCAACACATTATTTTCATCATTGTTTTTGTCCCTGTTCCAATGGCTGTTTCAGTTGAATGGATTCTTCTGGTAAGACCTCCTGAATCTTTGCCATGAAACTATAATGTGCTTCCAATTCCTGATCATCAATCTCTTCATCCGTGTCCGCTAGCCAATCAGCTTGCTCTGCTTGTATTGTCAAAACCTTGTTCAGCTTGTTTTGTTACATCATCATCTTTTCCTTGGTGATACGTATAGTCTTCTAACACTTTGGCTTCCTGCTTTCCTTTTGCATAGTGGCCCGAATCCCTTGCAGTTAAAGATTGTATCCCCGTTGTTGCACTACGGACTGCCTACAGTTTCACTAGTCCCAACAACTGTCATATCTTAGATTCCTAAAATTGCATCATGATTGTCGTTGTTATACCTTGGGTTGTGTTTCTTCAGTCTTGTTTCTTGGTTGTTTGAAGAGTTCGAAGGTTGTTGGTTGGTAGGTTTGTTGAGCATTTTGAAATACTTTGCAAGGTAGTACCAAATTCTTTGGCATATCCTTATACCCTCTGGCTTGTTCAGGATCACTGCTTCTTTCAGACACAACTGTCTCAGATTGAGGTGTAATCTGGTTTGGCGATCTCTTTGCCTTTGTGTCTGGTAGATGCACTTGGTCTTGTAGAAGATGATGTTGCATTAGATCTTTGAGGTTTTGGTACTTGATAGTAATTATCTGAATATGGTTGAGCAATCACAAGAAGTGCTAATGGATTTGCACTTTTGGCTATTCTCTCAGCACGGATATCATTGACTTCATTTTGATACTGCTTCAGAATGTCAAAAGTAGTGTGATATGAGATTGATGTCTATTCTTTTGATTGCTTGTCAAACCGTCACAAATCTTGTCCTATTATCGGTTGAAGTTGTTGAAGAAATTGAACGTTCACTTGCATGTAGTTAACTAGCTAGTTGTTTCTTGTAAACTCATCATCATGTTTATAAAATCGTGTGTAATACACGACTCTATTAATTCTCATCTCGAGAGTAAACTTCCCAAAATTCCAGAACTGATTGGTCTTTACATCTTGTAAGTTTAATGATTCACCCTGTTTGTAGCATTTCAATGGCTATCACATTCATTCGCTTTGTTTGTTTTTTACATGCATCAAACAGTGGAATAGATATCATCTCCTATACCAGTTAAAGCAAGAAAATTTGCTTCTTTTTCAGACAGAAAGTGTTCTTTGTTCTAGGAGTCATGTTCATACTGTTTCATTGTTGTATGTTGTTTGTATTGCAGGTTACCTTCCGTCTTGCAGCAACAGCTTTGAAACTAGTTATAGTGGATGGCACGTAGGGACAAGATAGTCTGCTTTTATCTAGTCCCTCACCATTTGGTGGCTTTCGTGTCAATGTTCAGTAGGAAAATGTGATCTCCATTGTGAATATTTCCTGGTCCAAGCAATTGAGTGGACGATCTTTGAACATCTGCCATGATATTATTTATGCATTTGACTATACCGTTGAGGATGTAATGACTGGAGTAGGACTGATGAATGAATGGTTATGAATTATGAAGTGTGATAATTGTTAGATCTTAAGTGGATATGATGTGATTGATGTTGTGGTTTTGAATACAATAGTTGTTCACGGGATTTTACAAGTCTATGATTAGAACCGATAAAATTTAACAGGATTTTACAAAATCAATAGAAAACCGTGAATGATTGATTGTTTGTTGTTTTTGATTAATTGTCCTTGTAGTCCGAATTAAAGTCCAGAGTCCTTGTAGATAGTCCTTGAAGTTTGTTTGTCTTGATGTTATGTTTTGATTAGACAATGATTAATAGATTCCCAAATTCGGTCAAATACCACCTGATTCGTGGTAAGGTCAAATTTTTTTTTGGGAAATTAGGTTTTCAAAACAAGGGTTTTCAATGGACAAAACGCAGTCTTCTTTAGACAAAACGCAGTGAAGAGCCTTAGGCAAAACGCAGTCAAATCTTGAGACAAAACGCAGTCAAGAAATGAAATGGACAAAGTCTCCCCTAGGCAAAACGCAATAAGGGTCTTCAATTAGGCAAAACGCAACCTTTCATAAACCAAAACGCAGAGCCAAAACGCAATAGGCAAAACGCAATACCCAAAACGCAGAGGCAAAACGCAATAACCAAAACGCACAGCCAAAACGCAATAGGCAAAACGCAGGACCAAAATGCATAGGCCAAAAGCTAATACCCAAAACGCAAAAGAAAAGGCAGAGCCAAAACAAATAGCAAAACGCAATAAAGAACACCCCTTCAGTTAGTCAAAACGCAGCCAAGAAAAAATCATCAAACTTTCTTGAAAGCTACGAAATGATGTTAAAACCACCTAGTAATGATGCAAGGGATAGTTCTAAGCCCGAAAGTACAAATCTTTAACACCTTTAACCACAACAAAGATCCAAACTTTGATTTTTTTTTTGTATTTTTCGATACAAAAATAAGCCACGAATTTGAGTTTTATTACCACCAATTAATCAAACCACGAATCCACACGTAGCTATGATGCCAATTGTAGGATCCCGATTATCACTTCATAACATAAAAGAATCAAGAATTCGGATCAAGAAAAGAGAAAGATGATGAAGGGTTAGAGAGAGAAAGAGGAGAGAGTTGATGAGGAGAAATAAGAAAAAAAGGAAAATGATTTTTTTAATAAATGAACCAACTTACTTTTCATTGGTGAAAGTTACTTATATACCCCGAAACATTAAGTGATGTTCGGGATATTTAAACTGGACCGGGGCTCGGGTTTTGCTAGGTGATCAAACCCCGAAACATATACAATATTAGATTACCATCGAGACCGATTCTGATACATTTCTATTACAATGTAAAAACTAATTGAAATTGAACGAGACTTAAATACATAATGAACGAACTTCATGTTCGACTCAATTTTTTTGAGGGCTAAACATGGTCTGCCAGAGTACATTCAAGTCCACTTAATTGAAAACAAAACACTCTCCGCAAAGGAAGAATTAAAGGCAGTCCTCTAGGTCTATGGTTATACCTCGTTACTTTACTATGCTATATCGATCAGGCCAAAAGGACCTCATCCATCTCTACCTTAACCTAGTTCTATGCAAAACCTGACAAACTATTAGGCAAACCTGACGCGTATCGTCAAACGTATCGATAGTTATATTATAGTATTTCTCGTCTAGATAAAAGAATCATGTGAGGAAGTGATAATTAAATCTTCCAGCAGTCGAATCCACGGCGGATCATGAATAGAGATTTAAGTTTATTTTTTAATTGGAATGGCTTAATTATCAAATATTTTTGTTTGCTTTTAAAAATGATTAAAACTATGAATTACTAAGCTAAAAGATCTAACTATATATTTAACAGATTTGCTTTGTCAGTGTTGAGGCGAAAAGTATCATTAATGTGTGAGTGAAGGGTAAGTTTTTAATGATGAATTAATACCGTTTAAAAACTAATTTTTCACAACGTTGTTTTTATTTTGAAAACAATAATTTTATTTTGGTATAAATTTACTAGATGATGTTGATTTATCTAACGGCTTTTGCCCGTCAAATAACCAAACAAGAAATCTAAATAATCTAAAATTTTTTAATCAACAATCCCTTTAATTTTCACCTTAATTTCATAATCACTACTCATTAACAAGCATATAAATTCTACTCACTACTCATAACTACTAAACTAACTTCAATCAAACTAACAATCATAAGCATATTTTTCTAAACTAGATATTTAAACTAAAACTATTAAGGATTGAAAAATGATAGAAAAGAAAAGTAGAAACCCGTATGATGAAATGCGACGAATATTAAACCACCCATTTTTAACTAAATTCAAATGCACTATAGATTACTTCTTAATAGCTTTTACTCAAACTAATTATGTTAATAAAGTTGTAAAACTTTATATACTAAATTGGCTTAATATAATAACTATAAAAGCTATAAACTTTAGAAAATAAGCTAGCTTATAAGACCCTTAAGCTCCTCGCCTTAGATGTAGAAATGGTTCCATCAACATTAAAACACAAACAAGGTTAATCCGAATAAGCTATATAAAAGCTATAAGCTAATAAGAAATCTAGAATGAAAACAATTTATAAATTCTATTATAATCTAAATCCACCAGAAATATATATGTGTTTCACTTTGAAAATTAAACAAGAATTAGGTATATTTAAGGACTAGTTCTACAATAATAAACCAACAAGCTAAGTGAACAAGCTAAAAACTATAAGCTATTAATATAAAAAAACTAGATAAAAATGAAAACTTTATATCTAAATCCACCCAAAACTAAGGTGTTCACTCCGAAAAGTAAACAAGAATCGGGTATAATTAAGAATTAGATCTAAAATAATAAACCAAAAGCTAAATTAAGCTAATAAGATGAAAACTAGATCAATAATGAATACAATGATCTAAATCCACCCAAATTAAGGTTTGGTTCACTTCGAGAAGTAAACGAGGATTGAGTATATTTAAGGACTAGATCTATTTTACATAAGATAGGGAATAGCTTATTTGAGGAAACACTACTAAAAATAAAAGCTTATTGAAATAAGCTAAGTAAAAACTTTTATATCTAACTAGAAATAGATTCAAAAACTTAATTAGAACACTTAAAATCTAAAAGTGCTTTTCGAATAATTATGTGATAGTTCTCGGAAATATTAAGCCGTGGTGAATAAGCTACTCGAAATAGCTATATAAAGGCTTATTCGAGAGCTTAATACTAAAGATATATGAAAATAAGCTAATCCGAAAAAGCTATGGTAAAAGCTTATCCGAACAATAAGCTAATCTCAATAATCCAAGAATAAGCTATTAGATTAAGCTTATTTGGAAATAAGCTAGAAAAGTGAGATAAAAAAATAAGAGGATAAGAGAAAGAATAAGCTCAAGTAACACCAGTTTAAATTATTCATCTCTCGATTAATAAGGCCAAGTACAAATAAGCTGGGAAAATAATCTTTAAAAGCTTTTACAAATGACTAATTAAATACAAAATAAAGCTAAAATAAACTATCTAAAGTTGTGTGATAAATTGTAGAAGGAAGATATAGAAAGTTGATGCGTTTGTTGTGTGATATGAGGTCCCATTTATAGCCATAGCATAGGGGTATTTATAGTCATTTCCACTTGTTACCCAGCTCTCAACATTTATTATCTGCAATCTTTGGCATTTAGAAGCTCGGATCAACAACAACTATTCATTTCAACCAATTATTAGCCCTTTCTAGAAACCTCAGATCCACGCCTGACAGCCTGTAATTTCTTGTCACAGTATACACGTGTTGTCCTACCCATTGGCCGCCACCCTGCATTTCTATATATATATACATATACATATATATATATATATACATATACATATATATATATACATATACATATATATATACATATACATATATATATATATATATATATATATATATATATATATAAGTCATGTAAGCAAGTAAGGTAAGCAAGTAAGCAAGTAGTGTGTATGCACATGAAAAAGTTTTATGTGATGCAATGTTTGTAAAAATAGTTATAGTCTAGGAAAAATACACAACCTAGTTCTCTATAACCTGGCTCTGATACCAATCTATAACACCCCCAAAATGGGTCGCAGCAGAAATATGTCTAGGAGCGTTACTTCATAATACCATTGCACAAGATATGAGAGAACGACCTCTAAATGTGTTGTTTGAAAAGTAATCTTGTAAAATTTGGACTCCAATGCACATCAAGTAGCTTGTTCACCTTAGAAATACTTGCTTAAAAGTGTCAACATAAAGTTGGTGTGTTCATAGGTTTATGTAAGTATGAATGTTGAAATCAAAGGTTTATAAAGTGTGTATGACCATTTCAATCCTTAAAATAGTCACAAAAATGTAAGTATGCATGTTGGAAATCATAGATTTGTAAAGTGTGTATGACCATTTTAATCCTTATAATAGTCACAAAAACGTAAGTATGCATGTTGGAAATCAAAGATTTGTAAAGTGTGTATGACCATTTCAATCCTTATAATAGTCACAAAAACATAAGTATGCATGTTGGAAATCAAAGATTTGTAAAGTGTGTATGGCCATTTCAATCCATATAATAGTCACAAAAACATAAGTATAAATGTTGGTTCAAAGATTCATAAAGTGTGTGTGACCATTGTAGCACATACAATAGTCACGAAAATATGATTACGATTACACTAAGTTCATGATACTAAGGCTTGGACTTGTAATGTATGTCAATCTATTCAGGCACTGTAAGTGTTCAAGTAAGTGTCGTTCAATGCTCCGACATGGTATAACATTCGTTAGTTCAATCCATTGAACTAGTGAGAGCTACTCACCTGAACGGGGTTGTCACGTCCAAATAGATCTATTTTATAACACTCGCGACTACCAATCGTAATTAACAGTTCATGCCCCTTAAGATAATTTGTAATCATTTCAAAGGTAAAGTAATGTACTTGCGTCCAAAAATGAAAACAAGCAATGTATAAAGCCAGGTGATACGTAAATGAGTATGTATCGAGTTTGTAAACGAGTTTGTAATGAGTAGGTAAACGAGTATGTAATGTAAACAATTTTGTAAACGAGTATGTAGACAAGTTATGAAATCAAGTGTGAAAACAAGTATGTAAAAGAGATTATAAGTGAATATGTAAACAAGTTGTAATGAGCATGTATTCTCTCCCGATATTTGTAAAGTAATTGTAAAACAAATGAAAGAAGGGTTATAAGCTCACCTTAATCAATGATGATTGTACAATAGTCAAACAAGGGAAGAATGAGTACACAATCCTAGCCGAGACCTAAAGAAATGACACGTCTTAGGAAAAAGGAAAATATACGAAATATTGTACGAAATGCTTATAAGAGGAAAGACATTCATGTGTGTTTGTGATTTAGTTTATTTAACAAAATGTGACTAAATAAAATTATAAAGTTCTTCATTAAGTCCCGACGTTTATCTGAAAGTTGCCATTTTTAGAAAGTTTCCATTTTAATAAAGTTTAGGATTTTCGGACGGTAATACCGTCCCCTATATTTGCTAAATCCATATTTCCATAAATGCTCTAACGATACTCAAGCGCTTACCCTATATGTCTATCCCGCTAATATGAACCCTTACTATATTTAGAAACCTCAACGCTTTCTCAAAAATATACTTATGATATTTCTATTGTTCCTAATTATTATATAAGTGTTATTATATGTTTCGCCTATGTTTTTAAAGCTTAAATAAGCCTGAAAGTGTCTGAAAATCCCATTTGAAATTCCAATCAGCAAGCATATTTTAGGATGTTTCAACAGAATCTATTTTTTTGTTTCGTGATAAAAATGTCTCTCGTCTTTGACTTTTAAGCTAAACGGCAAGAAATTTTATGGTAAAATCTCGTTCCGGACAACTTTCGTGCTTTATACTTAAGCCGATCGGACCCGAAAGGCTCCGAATCGCCTGTTTTAGCTGCTGATAAGATCACCTAAGGTTACCCTTTTTGCCGAAAAATGTTTTAAGTTTCATTTGGCCATAACTAGGTCGTTTTAAGTCCGTTTTTAACGTTTTATATATCGAAACGATTGGGGAATCATTAACTAGCATAATCTTAGACTTTTAACACTTTAAAATATAACCTCCTCACTAATTTCAGACAACAAACAAATAATGTCAAAACACTTCCAAAATTAACCCAAACTACACCATAGTGCTTAATCTATCCTAAACTCTATTCACAACTAAACCAGCAATAAAACCATACTTAAAACTATCCTAAACCCATCCTCATCATTGTTGCAACACACTTTTCTACTCATCGCACTAAAATCATAAAAATATTAACATATTACTTTCATTTTTACAAGAGATAACAAGACCTCATTTCATTTTATTTTACAAAGGATTCACAAACACATGGAGTCATAACTTAACAAGGATTCAAGAACAAAGAAAGAATCAAGGAAGATGATCAAGAAATACTTACAAGATATGTAAAACAAGAGAGAAACACAAGATCTAAACCACTCTTAAATCTTTAATAACCCTTTAATCAATGAATCAATGTTTCAAACCACCTTAGATATGATAAATAATCAACCTAGAACTCTTGTATTTGAAGGAAAATCAAAGATATGAACACCCTATTTAGGGTGTTTGTAACCGCAGGTTATTGAGAGCAAGAAGGAGAAGAAGATAATTTTTGGAGGCTTGAAAGAAATGAATGAACCCTAATGTATTTATAGTGTGGTATTTATAGAAGGATCCCATGTTCTAGAGTCTTGCATTGGTTGACAAGTCAACACCTAAACTATGTCATAAAACCATAAGATTAGTAGTGGTTTTGTGGTTAGGGTACAAGTGCTCTCCTCGTCCCTAGGAGGAGGCATGGCTAGAAATGGAGGAGGACAAAAGAGTGCTTGGTTACTTGAAATTAAAAGTGACCTTAGTGTAAGACATGGTACTTAAGCATGTGCATTATTTCTAGAAGTAAAATTTGAATTTGTTTTATGTTTTCTCTTACTAGATTTGACCCTATATATAATTGGTGTAGAATCTATTATATATAAAGATTGGGTCCTTCTCATTAATGTGGAGGCTTCATGAGGAGTACCTCATGCTTTCATTGTTGTAAAAAAATCATGTATTTAATTTCATGATAATCATCTTCAATGTTAAATGAGGCTCAAGTATATCAGAAGGTTTTGTAACTGCTAATAACTTCCCTGCTCAATTATCTCCCATATTTATTATGGAGACTTCATGTTGCACAAAAAATAGCCGTTGAGTATAACCCAATCAATTCCCCCAAAAATCAACAGCCCCTGTACTTTTAAGCATGCAAACCATGAGGCGGTTACAACAATAAAGAAAACAGAGAAGATGGAGTTACATAACATTCGGCAATTATAAATGACATGTCTCATGTTTTATCTCCCCACACATTTTACGCAAGAATCCTTCATCACCGCCACCGTCGTCGTCACCGGAATCCTTCACCACCACCGCCACCTGTAATCGTTCATATAAAAAAAGTAAAATCATCATAAATCAATTCGCATAGTTAATTAGATCTAATAAACTTTAATTACATGATGATCTTTTTATTGTGATCTAATGTTTTTATTATATTAGTTACTTTATATAAAACAATGTGTGAATTTGTGTTTATGATAGAATTAGGATGAGGCTTATGGGGAGGAGCTTTGGTGCTTAATTTTTTGTGGTGGTTCATGGTTGTAGCTCAGATGGTTTATATTCTTAGTGGTACATGTTGTCGAGCATGGTCAGGGTTTAGCTGGGCCATGTTTAGCAATCTGTAGGGATTCGTTAAACTTTCTTTGGAATCGGTTGTCATGCTTTGGTATGTCGAATTTGTATATAACCCTTTTCATTTAGGTAACATTTTTCAGTAAATTTATATCACTATTATTATCTTATACATAACATTTTGATTATTTGGTGCAGCTTGGAAACATGGTATGTTGAATTTGCAGGTTTGTTTCATGAATTGGTATATATCAATTAGATTGATCTTTGGTTCTTGTGCTTTGATATGTAGAACTAGGAAATTATGTGGTTTGATGTTTTTGAAGTTTGAGATTTATCATTTTGAAATATAGGAGGTATTTTTAAGCTTATTTGTGGGCTTACAAGTTTCATAATAAGCTTATATAATCGCACGAGTCTCAAATAAGTTGAATAAGGCGAAAATATGAGTTTATGCGATATAAGCCAAAATCCGGTTTTTGCAATGTTGTAGTATTTATATGTTTCCAAACACCCCTAACAAAAAATGGAAGATCAAATGATTTATTGATATAATGGATAAAATCAACAGGTTAGAATGGGAAGTGCATTAGAAACATTGTGTGGACAAGCATTTGGAGCAGGAAAGATCGATATGTTAGGAATATATATACAATGATCATGGGTTATTTTGTTAGTCACAGGTCTAATTATGGTGAACCTTTACATTTTCGCAACACCAATGCTTCTTTTAATTGGACAAACTGAAAAAATATCACACGCGGCTGGGAAAATGGCACTATGGATGATTCCAAGCTTTCCACCTACGCCATCAACTACCCACAAGCGAAGTTTCTTCAGGCGCAAAGTAAGATAATGGTGATGGCATCCATAGCCGGAGTAGCATTGATCCTCCATGTGGTTAGCATGAAACTTGCTAGAATCATTGAGCTTATCACAACTCAACCTAAAGAAAGTTATGTTGCATATTTCAATCAAATTCATAATTTACTCATGGTTAGTGGTTTGTTTTTTAAGATTATGTTGCGTCAATTATTATGTGTCCCAAAATAAGGGGGTGTTTAGTTATGGGCTTTCAAGCTAAGGGTATGGATTTAATAGTGTTGGAATTTGGTTGTTTTATGAGTAAGAGCGTAAACCAATGGTTTTTTTACCTGTTAAAGAGGCACTCTCCATATCGTACAGGTAACCTTCTGTATAAGATTTAAACTTATTGAATGTTTACTGAGACGTGTAACATTATGGCATTTCTTATATGAGACCCAAACTGAACCAAGATTAACCGTTAGGAACCATAATCGAACTTCAATAAAGCTATTTTTTATTAGCTTTTAGGAATTTGTTGATCCCAACGGATTTGTGAGGAGGATTTGTTTAGTCGTGTTGGTGTTTAAAAACAGTTAAAATTCATATTGTTAGTTGACAAGTATGGGTGATTGAATTTAGAAAATGACCTCTTTACATAACATACAAACTTCGGGTTTATATATGATCTGATAAACATAAAGTTAAGTGGACATTATGGTCTAACGATTTCTCAACTTCTTGAAGGTCATCGGAGAACCTTTGATTCAATGTAAAGATGACCCTTTCTGAAGTCGAGACCGAAAGCATTCCATAAGCAAACTGAGCCGGTAAGTTCTCTAAACTTTTGAAATCTTCAATATATAATATCAGTCCTAAAATAGTGGGTATACTTTTGGCTTTTAAGTGCAGTACAAGTTACATAGCTTCTAAATTAATTTTGGTTACAAAATTTTGATCCATGTAAACTTCATAGCAAGAAATTATATATAGAAAATTCTTAGTTACACTGTTGGGTTATTATACATAAATGTTACTAAAGTTTGCGTAAATGTTCGATTACGTTACTAAAGTTTAAAACGTTACAAATAGGTTACTAAACTTATAGGAAGCATACACTTCAATATTTTCAGTGTTAATCGGGTAACCTGAACGCATATTTTCGGATAAGTTAAGTAACATAAATATCGCGTTTGTACAAGTTCAGTGATGTTTACAAATATTTTTATAGGTTCAGTAACTCATACAATAAACATGTATACTTGAGTAACCTATTTGTAACGTTTTAAACTTTAGTAACGTAATCGAACATTTACGCAAACTTTAGTAACTTCTTTGTATATTAACCTTTATACTGTTATAGAGTTTGTAACTAATCTTCAGTACTCTCAAGTTACTAGGTTTTATACTAAAACACAAAGAATCTGTTTTTCTTCGAATATAAGTACTATAGCATATTTTAAAACTTGCAAGATGGCTATTGACTTGGTTTACACATATGATGGAGCCGTAGACTCATGGCTGCTTAGTTGTAGATGGTTATTTTCATGTGCAATATGAGACTATTTGAGGTGGCAACCCAGATTACTTATATACGCGGTCAAACGAACTAATTTATTCGAGTTATAAACCTTTCCTAAAAGAGGGAACGGGTCAAACAGGTTGACTGGGTCAAAGGCTTACAAACCTTTCAAATTGATTCAGTATAAAGTTCTACTGTAACAACATAGAATACTTTTTTTTATCTTAAATAACTAAATATTTTTAAAACTAAAAAAATTAGAAAAAAGAAGTATCAACAGCTATTGCAAGAGGTTGCCCTCGACTAACTTTTTGGAATTATCATATGAAAAGAAGAAAAGGGTATCAGTGATTTGGCAGCAAAAAAAGAGAGCTTCATTCGTTGTTTGGGGTTACGTTTAGCACCTGATTATATGCTTATTAAGCTTTAAAAACGCTGATAATCCATCTTAAGTGTTTGGCAACACAAAACTGAAAATCACTTATTTGCGTTTTGGGGGGTTCAAAAGGCAATTTTGCAGCAGCATGTCTTCACCTGCTTTCGTGAATCGTTATTTTGCTTCTTTGTTTGAATTACCAACTTGCTTATTCACCTCTTATATATGTGCCACTGATGAAGAAGGAAGAAGAGTGATTGTGTTGGAATGGAGTGAATCTGTGTTGAGAATTTTGATTGTTTGACAAAAGAAACAGAGGTGGTTCATGGTGATGCTGGTGGCAGTGGACCCCATTTTTTTGTTTGGAGAAGATAAAAATGTGATACATGGGAAGAAGAAGGATGGAAGTTGTGTATAAAATGGTTTACGACAAGGTTTTTATTTATGATGTGCTGCTGTAAGATTTTACTAAGTTAGATACACATTTAAACTTTCCCTTTTATATTATAAATTTTATACGAGTTAGAATTTTGTTGTTAAGAATAAGTTAGATGCACATTTTAACCACACCAATAGTTTAATTGTTTGGCTGACCATGGTGGTGATGGTAGGAAGCCTCTTATAAAAGGCTTATGGTTTGTTTGTTGTATGGATTTTTTTACGACGAAAAGTTTTGTGTTTTCTGTTGCGATAACTATAAATGTCTTTATAGTTTCAGTTATAAAAAGCCAAAAGCTTTTTATGATCAATGTTATTTATGATGGAATTACAATGCTATATACTTGGGTTAAAATAACAAAGTGACAAATAGGTAAAACTTTATTTTTTTCTCAAAAACAAGTCCGGTGCATCGCACGGGTATGAACTAGAGATGTAACGGACAGTTATGCGGTAGAGTTTGTTCAAATGACAATCGTGAGGTATGTCAAAAAAATGCAACGCGTTATACTTTGAAAGTTATAATCTAAAAATCTATAAATTTTACTATTATAGAACAACTATAATAATCCACATAAGCAAACTCTCGATTACCAACAAAACTAAGCCTGATGCATCGCACGGGTTTGAACGACTCGTTAATATAATTTTTGAGTATTGGGTATAATTGTGGGTATTTGTTAAAGTATAAATAGGTATAGATGCTTCCATGCGTATAATTGTATTTTATTGCAAAACGTAAACATTTTACCTAACCAATAGAAATAAAATATGAAAAGTTAAAAATTATCTTCGTAAAATTAATATAACACTTGTTTGACGTAAACTTTTATTTGTTTGATGTCCGTTTACATTGAATGTTAATATTTAGTTTACGCGATTTAACTAAACGATTTGAAATTAAAAGTGAACGCGTAAAAGTTTAAAATAAATAGTTGAATATTTATTGACGTAAAATGATGTGAAAATGCGGATTGTTACACGATCCAAATAGTGAAGCCCGATTGAGTAAGAGTATCGGGATGTCAAGATTGAGTTTAGAAACGTATACTTGTGGTGGATAGGGATGGTGAGATATTTGTGTTGAAGTATACATATACGAGTAACTTGTGAACTTTACGTTATGTTTTACAAGTTACATGTTTGTCGTCACCGAAACATAAAGAGAATGTATAGATTAAATATCGTGATATTTGCACTAACAAAATGAATATGGTATAATAACGGACACGAAGCAACAAGGAATTGAAGGATGTGGAACGATTGTTTAGTAACCTAAAGAAAAAGTGGGTTGTAATAAAACATCCGGCATGTCAAATGCTAAGTAAAATAACGGATATGATGTACACATGCATCATATTACATAATATGATTCCACAAGACAACGAGATGACAATCTCTCCCGTCTTTTATCTAGAGGAACAACATCGTGATGATGATCTCGCACGAACGCATGGAAAAACGTTAGATGTTATTAGAGAGATACACGGCGAAACAACTCATCTAAGCTTTAAAGACGATTTAGTGGAACACATTTGTCGTCGAGCGAATCAACACTAATTTATCATTTTATTTGAATTCTTATTGTAGACTTGTAGTGTTTTTAATTTTATTTAAATTATTATCTAATATTTTTTTATTAATGAAACTTTAATTTTATTGTTAAAAGAATTTAAAAAGAAAAAAAAGATGTCGGTCTTCTTATTACACCAAGTTGGTCACATGTCAGTCTTAGGAGAGAGAAATTTAATATGACAAGAAAGATGTTTGACGTATCAGCTCCTTATTGTGGGTAGTCTTAGAGCAAAGTTGCAATAACATGCATGTTGCTCAGTAACATGCATGTTACTGCCACTTCAGTGTCACATAAGCCTTTTGTGTCTAACTTGCATCTAACTTAACATATGCCAAAACACCCTCGCAGTTTTACATGCATCATTAAAAATAAATTATTAATTATAACTTCAATATTTATAAAAGTTTTAAGTAAAGAAATATATAGTAAAAAATCATAATAAAAAAGACACAAACAAACAAAAGCCCATTCTAATACACTGGATATAAATACATTTACAAATAAATCACAATGAGGGTTTGTACCTGCGCTTCGCTGCGGAGCCTGAGGTTAGCAGTTAGATATTTAGCGTGATTATAGTAGTTTAAAGTAGGTGGGTATGCATTAGATGTTTAGGTTTACTGTTACATTATAATGTATACAAAAGAGCATTCCTAAGCTTAGTGTATTTACTACTGTAGCAAATTTGTACGATGTGATTGTGGGGCTGTGGATGTTAGTCTTCTTTGTTTTTCTTTGTTGCAGATGAGACTTGTGATAACAATGGTCTGGTCTTTTTGCTGTGGTTTGGTTTTCATGTACTGGTTGTCAAATCTTCCATTTTTGTGGGCGGCCATTGCTGTGACAAAGGTTTCTGCCATTGTGTCCAATTTATCCAAGAACAGGCAAAGGGTAACCAACATTAGCATGTTTCCCTAAAGCTGCGACTATCAACTTGAACTCGTGTGACGATCAAGTTCAGTTTCACCATCTGTTTATGTGACTTTGAGCCTCAGTTCAACTCCAACTTATGTCACATCTAACTTTAGCTTCTACTACATGAACCTTTAAAATAGAAACATTTAAAACCATATTATGTTTGTGTAAAACATTATGTTTGAACATGCCTTTTTGAGCGGCTGTTTGGACAGAAAATATGTGTAGAAAAGCGCGCTAAATTTTTGGTATGAGGCTGTTTGTACAGCAAAGAAGTGCAGAAAAAAAGGTTTAAAAAGTATGTTTTCAATTATTATTACTCTTGCAACTTAAACATTTTAGTTTCCTCCTATATTAATACACATATATAAACCTGAAGACACAACTATCTAAACTAAATACCAAACACAAAGCGGACGTGTATTTGTTTATCCAAACATTAGTGGGGCGGTTTGGGATTGATAAATGTATTTATAAGTAGAGGTCAATTCATTTTAATTTATTCTTTGGTAATTTACATTGTTTATTTCTCTAAAATAAACAAATAACCATTTATCATTAAACATTAAAACTTATGTGGTTAAGCCAACAGATTATGCATAGAAAGACTTGTACATAAGAACTATTTCAACGAACCGAGTAAGTTAGAATGCAAAGGCAAACACACCCTAAGGTAAACGATTTTACCTCGAAACACCAAATTTCGATCTTAGGTCATGCTGAAGTATGTTAGAGACATAATGTTTTCATGTTCCTTCATCGACCTGAAAAGATTGTAAATATGATGTAGTGAAAAATAATGTAAAATAAAGTAAGGTTAATGTGCAATGGTGGTCATGTTCATGGTTCCATATGGTATAAGGATGTTTGGATGTGTGCCCACAACTATACATTAACTATTAACACAACCTACTGCAATGTTTTACACAAAAAATAGAATATTTTTTCAAATGACCCATTTTGACCCAACCCCATTTTGACACGTTACCCAACCGGTGCCAAGAATCTGATGTCGTAGAAGTATAGAAAAATAACATAAAAATACAGAATACATATGCAAGAGCATATATTAGTCAACACATGGTATAGTAAACATACGTGACATTTAAGCAAACTACAACATGTATACTAATACACCAAGCATCATGTGTGCTACTGTAGAGAGTAGGCATACAACATAAGAAATCAAATTACTTTGTGTACAATGACTTCACACGCTCCACCTAATAAAATATCTAATAATTTTCAATTAAAACAAAATAAAGAATCAAGATCAACATTGCCCATATCTTATAGGCCAAAAACTGCAAGAATGTATAAGAAAAACTTGCAAACAAAAAGATCCAAATGGCTAAATCTATATGATTTAGCAGTTGAATGCGGGAATTTTACCATGAGTTTAGTTTATATATGCTGTGACGTGGCTCCTTGCCCAAGTGGCTTAAATGACATGGCAAGGTTTCAAAAAACTTTTGTTTATTATATAGATAGATTCGCTTGACTACCTTCATTAAGTATGGATATAATGATACGGTCTATGCGACTCGATAGAACAATAAGGTAGTACACAAGAAAAAAATGATAACCCCGGGTCAAGTCTCAAGTGCAGGGAAACAACTACAAGTTACGAGCAAGCATCCAAAGAGGTCATCTAGGACTTCAGTGGCTCCAAGTGACAAAATAGTTATGTGATGGGTGGAACTTGTAAGAGCTCACGGTATGGGTTTTGTTTGGCATTTTGGACGAAAACGCGACACGAAAATGCCACAACCACAACAGAAGTGACGTTTTCACGTCTCAAATGGTCCCAGGAAATGCCACACGACGCGGCAAGACACTGTATCGTGTATCGCGTTTTTGTGTATAATTTTTTTACTTTTTATTAAATGTGGGGTCACCATAACACCAAAAATTGTGGTGTTAACTAGAGAGGGTGTTTTTGGTGTTATGAGGTGTTGTGGTGTTATAGGGAAAAGTGGTGATGTGACACCACTTTCTCCACGGCTCAAGCACGAAACACGAAACCATAACGTGTGCTCTAAATTTGGATAGGAATATTTGGATCGTTTTGTATTTATCTTATTGTTTGTTTTAAGAGAACTAAGGATCTATATATCTCAATATATATATATGGACATATGTCAATAAACTATCAGTCTTTTTAGCAATAATATCTCTTCTTATTCCACAACTCTTTCTGGAGTAAGTACTCGCTCGAAGAGTGCAACGTCTGATCGTATCAATTGATGCTTTCATTGAGAGATCTCAATGTTAGAAGAAGCAACTTTGCGGTTACTTGTGAAGGAACAAATTGATGCCTTAACTCAGAGAATTGACCAATTGGCCACTGAGTTGCAGGCATCAAAGTTACAGGGAGGAACAGGCCCCCAATGTTGAGCAAGGTAGTCACAGACTTCAGCACATGAGACTCCACGTACCTTGGTTCAATGGAACAGAGGCCGAGAGTTAGATTTTGCGATAGAAGAGTATTTTGGGTTACATGGGACACCCACTGAGATTGCGTATTATTAGGTTTAATGTTGATGGTGATGCTGCTGAATGGTTTCGTTGGATACATCCCCACAAATTAATCACTACATGGGGCAACTTTTTGGAGAACTTCATAACTCAGTTTGGTCCCTCTAAATTGGAATATCCATAAAGGGTACTCTCTAAATTGATTCAAAGGGGAGAATGGCGGAATACCAAACTGAGTTCGAAAAACTAATGAATCACGTAACGGGAATCAATGAACCTCTACTAATTTCCTTTTACACATCTGGGTTGAAACCTTCACTACAAAGGGAGTTGTTGGTTGCTAAAGCACAAACGTTGGGTGAGGCCTTTGCTTTGAGGATAGTTGGATGACAGCACGTGTAAACATATGTGGTCGAACGCCAGCGGGAACGTCTCACTCGTTACGATAGGCAACAACCCAAGTGACTTCTGTCACACCAGGTAAAGAAAAAGGGTCGTATAGGACACCTGTTAGTGTCCTCTAAACTTAGTTGATAGGACATTTAACCTAATAGGACCAAAATAAGAGTGTCCCATAGGAAGGGGTTGTAATAGATATTTAAGACGGTTATCGGCGTCCCAATAAACTCGAACATTTTAAAACTAATTATTTGGTCTCGTAAAAGTGTTTATCCGACCAAAAAGGCATCCTAATAGACCACATAATAAGATGTTATCCTGTGTTCTAATATATGCATACCTATCTATTATGTTTTGGGACACTTTCACGAGTCCTAACACGCATTTTCATAGGACAAAAACATAATGGATAAAGTCTTAATTTAGTACCAAAAAGGGTCGTAATATATAGATGCTTTGTTAGGACCAAATTTGGTGTTATAAAAGACATTTTGTCCCATGTTTAATTAATAGGATTAGTGTCCTAATAAGTGACATCATAAAACACTTTGTATCTATGCAACATATTTAACAATACTTAATACAAATATAAAAACACAAAACAATCCACTAAACTTAATTTGAAGCAAATGAACACAAGGAATAGAATTCAATAAAAAAGAAAAGATTTCATTTCCATAAGAGAAGTTTTCAACCAAGTTGAAATAACATCCAAAATTAAAGTCTTACAGAATTTAAAATAAATGCCAGGAAATAAAAAACAAGGACAAGTAGAGATAGTCTTGAGCCATCATGCGACAATAACAGAAAATAAAAAACAAAAACAGTACCACCAAATGTAACAAAAGGAAAACTAGAAACTCATCGTTTAACTCATCATCCATTTTCAATCATCCTCACGCACCACCTACAAATAAACAAGTAAACAACTCATGTTTAACACGTAATAAAGTTCAGTCTAAGTAATAGTTTATATAATGACAAGTATAACTTGGTAGCATACCGAAACAAGATAGCAAGGCCAAGCAACTGGTGCACCAATAGCAGCTTGAACTGTGACAAACAATCTATACTTCCTCACCAAATACATCTTTTTTTTATAGAAACTTGAACATCTACCTCACACTAATTTGGTCCAATCTCTTCACACCCAACTACCTCATCCGGATCCAAACTCCTTATCGATCCCTTTGCTACGATCTCACATTTTGAAATGCTCTGAAGGTAAACTTGAAGTCCAACCTACAATTATAATTTGCATAAGTACATGACATAGTTTACCTAGTAAGAGCACACAATTTTATTTAAATGAACACATACTCGTAAAAGGACGAGGTTCATTGGCAACAATGAGGCCCTATGGTGATGTATGTGGAACATTTGCACCATAAGAATCATTATCACTCGAACCTTCTTCTGTGCTTCCCTTGCTTTATACTCGGCTAATTCAATACTAAGTCGTTCATCAATAGACACTGTAGCTTATCTCTATGATGAGCAGAACGACTTGGAACTACACACCAAACATCAGAAGCACAAACACCTAGCCCATACATCTCTGCAATTTCATTCTTATCGTTGCCCATTACTTTAAAATATGTATCTTGAGGTCCAGGCTCATCCAATTCATGCTCTGAAAATTGAGAAGTTAATTCTTCCATTTGTTCCTGATAAGAAGTACTAAATATGTTAAATGTGATACCCTAAAACTAACTTGCAAGAAATGACAATAATTAAAGATAAATGAACATATTGATGTAGTACATACAATGGCATTTGCAGCTTCTACATTTTGTGTAATTACGTCTTTAGAATAGCAAGCATGTAACAACTCCTTTCTAGTTGGTTCACGTCCCAAGATAACCTGTATTAACAATAAAAAATAGGTATATGCACACAAGAGCTATCACCCACCACTTATCATGAACTGAACTAATATATGAACCGAGCATGAACTGATATATATGAACTGAGCATGAACTAAACTGATATACAAACAAATAACATAATTACTTATTGTTATCGACACACAGGGCATAGTATATAATCACTTCATGACCAGTTACAAATTATTATAAAAACTATTGACAAGATATGTGTTAATACACCTCTATATATGTATTTTAACTATGTGAACAATTTAGAGCTGGCAAAACAGTCGGGGCAGGCGGGTCCAGGTAACTGGTCAAACGGGCACGAACCAAATGGGCACGGGTCAAATGACAAATTTAAAATGCTGGTCAAACAGGCGTGGGTCAAATGGACATGGGTCAAAACGGTATCGGGTAAAAATAGGCGAGGATTAAACTGACCAAACTTCAAAAGTAAATAACATAACTTTTTTTTCTTATTAAACAAATATATTTTACTAATACCAGTTTACAAACAAGCAAATATATAAAGTTTTTATTCAAAAGAGAAACTTAATAGATAATCTAAAATATGTATGGGACTACAAAATACAAACCTAGCAGATAGCAGAAACAATATATATGACCAAAAAATAAACAAAACTTGAAAATCAACAAATAAGAACTAAATTAGATAATAACACATGGTGGAACCTATTTGCATCGTCCTCTCTTTGTCTTTTGTGTTTAATTAGCCGTGTTTCTAAATCAGCCTATTGTACCCATTATGGTTTTTTACGTCGCCCAAGCAACCTAAAAGCCTTTAGAAAAATTGCCCATATAGCCCAGTTTCAGGCAAATGGGGAAAAAATTTGCCGGTTGTAATGAGCATCAATAAATTTTATAGCATGTGCATATTAAAGCATGTCTCACGGCCATGTAGAACCAAACATTAGCTCAGAAATAACATTGGATTTAAGACAGGGGTACGCACACAAGTTGACATGCTCGTAAACTCATCTATATGATATGTAAGATGTAAAATATTGTGACGTGTTTTGTTCTCAGTGGTTGTATCATACAGTAAAGCTAAGGAACTATAGTGAACCAATTAAACAAGCCAAAAGAAAAAAAACATACCTTGAGCGTTGTTAGGTTGGTTAGAGCCAACTTCAGTCACATCTTTAGCTTGTTGGCTACTGTCACGACCTCTGGTGCGAACTCGATTATCCCTCCTTGACGGCATTCCTAAGTTATAATATGCAGATGATAAGACAACGAAACATTAGTATTTTTTCCACACAAAAGGAACCTTTTGGGCTGTTCTAGCACAACCTAAAATAACAACTAGTAATAATACAAACAGATTTATCAACGTAAAACGAGTTAATGACGAACACTTAGAAGATATTTATAACTTAGTTTCTGTTTAGACGATGCTAGTATTCTTTTTAGAAATGCAACAATGATATATAAACAAAAGGAAAAAAATTACAATACATGGCATCCTACCATAGCTAAATAAGACAATTAACTAAGAGGGAGGCCCAGGAAATGAAAATAATACAAAGCCAAACACCACCACTGTGCAAAAGAAACATGAAACACTAGGCCAAAATACAAATAAACATAAGAAAGCAATTAGACAAAATAGAAGGACATCATAGTCCATAAGACAAAAGTGCCTCATAAAACCATGGACCACCTCATTGAGATAACTAACAAAAAATATATCTAGCACACTGCATAAAATTGCAGACATGTATAAATTACCACTTGCAGCACACCAACTGCATAACCTTAATAAAATGAAAACTGTCCCTTGCAGTAGATCAAACTCGAACAAAATAGAGAATAAAATATAGCAAAAATCATCTGAAAACCATTAACAAATTCTTAAAACAGTATGTAATGTAACATGAAATCAAGACATCTTTATTTTTAACTTTAAGAAAGCACATGATTAAATGTTTAACGCACAACAGGGTACAACACAGGGGAATGAGTAGTACTTTATTATATAGATGAGAATATTGAATGAAGTATTAATTTTTAAACAATATATACATAGACGCATATTGAAACAAGAAGATGTAAGGGGTGTTTGATAGCCACTTAATAGAAAGATTATGCATGCATATCCTAATCGGTCAGTGACATAGTTGTTTCGTATGGAGAAAATGGACGCTGATTGGTTCAATTTTATTCTGAATGGGCTGATGTCAAATGGGTAGTTCTCCCATTCAATAGGTAAATATTGATACAGTCACTTCTTTTTTATGTTGCACTTTTCTACCCCTTCATAAGTCATTCCAGTAATGAGTTCCACCTGTTTACCTTGTAATACAAATAACTATTGGTCAAAAAAGATATACTAATGTAAATATAATTTTCATACGTCTTTTATATAATTTTCCTATGCTTAATTTTAGTAGAGTATTATGTTGTAATAAGCCTATTTAAATTGAATTATTTTGATTCATCAAGTCATAACATTAATCAAATTACTTATTCTATTTCTTACTAAATCACACAAAAAGTCACAGTGGTTATTTTCTTCGATGATTCTAAAATGGCTATCAAGAGGGAACATCAAATGGACATGGGTTTTTTAAAGACTACGATTCTTATTGCAATAAAGCTGCTTCTTCTAAACATAAAACTTGAAACATTAACAATTTTTTACAAGAAAAGATTTTGTAGGTCAGCCTACCCAATTCGACCCATTTTGACTAGGACGAGTATGATGTGCCCATATTTAGTTTGCAACCTCTAAATAGAAGGGTAAATTATTTATTTATTTTCTAACCTACGTAGGATGTTGGTCACATTATCTTGGAGAGCTATTTACGGGTGTTGGAGAGTTTAGCAAGTGCAGTGATGAACCGCGTTGAGGACAAGATCCATTGGGAGATCCATCATTGCTAGCAAAAAAGAGGACAATGTCATCACGAGTACCATTAGAAGAATCTAATAGTAAAAAAATATCAGGTCACACACCAGGTCAAACTCCTACAAGGTCACCTACCTCAATGACACTATCAGATTTTATGGGGTGGAGTGTCAAGCAAAAGACAACAAGTTCTAGTCCTAAATCAGAAGATAAAGACACCAAAAAGTATACAAGCAAATCAACCAAGATTTTAGCAAGAACGAAAAACTCATATATGGAAAAATTAGAGGCTTACAAATTAAGAAGCTCGACAAACAATCATTTTCATTCAGAATCATGATCACTCAGCAAAACTAAATCATTGAGCATCGTTAATTCATTCAGTAATAAATCATAAAGTAATTTTTATCAAACAACCCCGTAGTGTGTCTACTGTACCAAAACATAAACTAATGATTCAGATTACTTATATGACAATGATTTAGAGATCTTAGATGTTAGTTGATTGTTAATTTTCTTTACACTATATATAATAAAATATATAATAAAATATATATAGTCTAAGAAAAACAACAAATCAATGAAACCGGGAAGTAGTATAGAATGTTCCCGGGTCGTTTATCCCCAACGAGGCTGTGCTGGAAAATCGATACAGTCGAAAGATTGGAGTTTGAATGAGAGAAATGATTGGAGAGTGTGGAAAGCTAAGTTAAACAATAACAAACAAAAACGATTAATAAAAACCTAAAAATTATGAAATTAAACTAAAAAACGAGAGCACGAATCCCGAACAAAGGGTCAAAAACCTAAAATCTTTAAAATTAACCCTACGAATAAATTTTTACTTTTAAACAACTCTAGGGAACTAATAATGAAGAATGAAAAAGACTAGACTGAAAACGGAGGTCGTTTGACCCAAAAACGAGTCAAGACAAAAACCGCACCCGAGTCCCGTTCTTTAAAATTAAAAAAGTTACAAAAATGACCCTACAAAATTTTTTGTATTTTTCCTATGAAATATATAACTAAAGAAAATTTTCTAAAAATGAAAAATATTTTTTGTTAATTTTTGTATTTTTTATGAATTTTTTAAACTTTTAACTAAATTAAATTATAAAAAATACTAAACTACTTTTAAAAATTCTGAAAAATTTACCTAAAATACTAGACACTA